>JAWLRI010001014.1:165717-189746 GCA_034781795.1 Crypturellus tataupa
TCCACAGCCTCTGGGCAGCCTGTGCCAGGGCTCGGGCACCCTCACAGCACAGAAGTTCTTCCCCACATGGACATGGAGCTGCCTGGGGTTCAGCTTGTGCCCATTACCCCTTGTGCTGTCACCGGGCACCACCGAGAAGAGCCTGGCCCCGTCCTCCCTGCACCCTCCCCTCAGGCACTTGTCCATGTTGGTCACCTCCCTCTGGACCTTCTCCTCTCCAGCTGCACAGGCCCCGCTTGCTCAGTCTCTCCCCACCCGCTCGCTGCTCCAGCCCCTCCATCCCCTTCGTGCCCTGCGCTGGCCCCCTAGGTCAACCCCTGCTCTGTGCTGGTGCCTGGGGTTATTCCTGCCCAGGTGCAGGACCCTGCATTGGTCCTTGTTGACCCTCATGAGGTTCCTCCCTGCCGAGCTCTCCATCCTGTCCAGGTCCTTCTGGATGGCAGCGCCGCCCTCGGCGGTGTCGGTCACTCCACTCGAGTTCTCAACGTCAGGCAGACATCCTGAGGACCTTCTGGTGAGTCTATCCACAGATGCTCCTAGTCCTGGATAAATCCTTGGAAACTGAAACGGGAAAGCCACCACAGTACCGTGGAGCTGCATTGCTATCTCAAGAACCACCTGCAGAACATGAGAGGCAGCATCTGTCCCAGGGGGACTTTCACCCCAAACAGACACAACTCTAGAACAAGGAGGGAAAGATGAACAGACTGCTGAAAAGCCTCCCAGCAAGTAGCAGTCAAGCCAAGAGGGAAACGGCAATGCAGGATCTTCTCTTCAGCCAGGGAATGTTCTAATAAGAGACCATCACGATCACCATCATGATCATCAAACACCAGCAAAGTTCAATGCTCGCTCAAAAGCAATTTATCAGCAGTGCAATAAGGTACTTTGAAGTAGATTTTTTTTATTCCATCATCATATCAGAAACAGAGGAGTATCTGCCTGGACAATGATAGTCCAGCATGGAAAACAGCCATGTTAAGGAGGCAGCTAAGCACAAGCCTGTTGCTACCCCTTCTGGTACACAGTGAAGGGCAATAGGTGCCTTGAATGGACTAGAGCAGGTTAACAAGGGGAAAAAAAGAAAAAGATTCTCAGATTCATGTTTTTTACCTGTTTCTATGGCAAATTTCATTTGCTAGGGCTAAGCTGGGGGAGAGCAATTCACTTGTGCCTGAGCTTTAGCTGTATTGCTGCTCCATCCCCCGCGGCAATGATGACATTACTCCCACTGTAATATGCCAAGGCGGTGATAAACAGCACTTCACTTAAGGACGGAAAATGTAGGTACATTTTCCAGTGCTCAAATGGCAGATACTGAAAAAAAAAGAAAAAAAAAGTAATATTTAAATTTAGAAAAATAAATAAAAAAAAAAACAGATAAATGGAAAATACTATTCTAGGTTCTATTTGCATAATGCAATTTCTTTGGCCCCATCTTTAAGGCGGAATAAATAAATCCCTCACTGCAGCCAGACTTTACTGTGCTGGCTGGAGTTACACACATAAGCCTCTCTCCCCATTCTCCATTAGTGCCAGGTACAAAAGCAAGCGGAATCATCCCAAGAAAAATTACATCCATTTAACCAGAAGATTGCTAGTCTGCACTGGATGGTTATGTTAAAACCAGTGGAGTGATAGAATCTGATTATGAAACAAGAAGAGTATTTTTCAAGATGAAAAAGCTTACAAATCCTGCAGCGTTAGTATGTATATGTCAAACCCCAGTCCAAAATCTGCTTCCTGTCAAACAATTTCTAATCAGCATGAGCTTTTCTACTGACCTCACTGTAATGCTTTAGGCTCAGCCTAATATTCCATTCTGAAGAACTAGCATTATCTTATGTTAAAAGGACTTAAAAAAAAAAAAAAAAAAAGATCCCTCAACCTACTTATCCTGATGCTGTACAAGTCTAGTGGAATTATTGACCTTTTTGCTTCCTTCAGCAATTACTGTCAACAACCACCCTACAGTTTCATCTCATCTCCTGCTTCTTCGAAGTCTCGTGCTTGGTCATTCGTATGTTGGAGTTAATTGAAATGCTTCCCAAGCTGCTGTGCAGATAATGATGTAAAACAGAGAGCACAGCCAGGACATGCTCTTTGCTATGGTAAATAGTACTCTGATTATTTGTATCTTCACAGTGTTTAGATGTCCCAAACGATGCTCTGGTTTCCATCATGGTGTTCAGAGTTATCTAATCCCAGCCCTTCAGTACCAGTAAAGTTGTGTTTATTAAGTGCTTTGCTGCTTGGAGCTAAGTAATTGCACACATACACATACACATAAAGGAAGGCAGAATTGTCAGTCCTTACTGTTTGGACAGAGAAGGGACATAAAGATGAAATAATTTTGCCAAAGGTCAAATAAAATTCTAGGGGAAGGAACAGAAACTGCACTGAGGACCTTCAGATCCGGTGTTTGCAACCTCAGTGCCAGCTCCCAAGTTTCAAGCCTTCGTATTACACACAGCTCACAATCCAGATTAAGAAAATTTTATTGCTATCCTAATCACATCGTCAAAATGTGAGAAGAAAATAAGGTCCCAGTTTTCAGAATACGTTTGGAATGCTTTACCTCTACGGAGAGCGGAGAGGACAGTCTTCTGTTTAGAAGAGGGAAACTCTGCAGATACGAAGAGTAACAGCTTTTTTTTTACTATACTCAGCTTTTACATTTATGCAGTTATAGTCAAGAGGAAGGCAGATACCCGACAGAGACACCCTCCTTCATGTCAGCAGAGGACTCAGTGCAGTAATCAAGTTCTCATGGGTATGTTGGAGCACCTGCTTTAAACTGTTATTTTAACATCTTTCCGAAGATGCACAAAGGTGAATTACAGAATATTCTTGAAAAACAAAAAAGTCAAAATTGTGAGGGCGTTTTGAGAATAATTGCACAATCCTTTCAGGCACAAAGTTATACTCAAAAGAATTAAATTGAAAAGTTCTTTGGGATAAACATTACCGCACCATCCCCACCAAGCAGCACAAAGGCAGCAGGATTCATTCCCATTCATTCCCATTCCACTGGAGATCTTGGTTGGCAAGGCAACTTCAACAAAACCAGGAGTCTGGTCTTTGGGGCCAGTTTGGAGGCAGAATGTGCCCAGGACTCTGAAAGATGCTGATGAGCTGTTGAGAGAAACGATATTCAACAGAAATCTCTGCTTTTTCATTATCCCTGCATTACCCCATCATCATCGCACCCTGTAAACTCCTCCTTCTGCACAGGAGGGATCTCGTTACCTTCTGCCTTCTCTTCACCCCCTTTCCTGGCCTTATACCAGCTACCATGAAACATGTTCTGATGTCCCTGCACAGAAAGTTACGGATTGTGGGGATTTATTGACACAAGTTACTCCCCACATGCCCATTATAAACATTACCATATTATTTTATGCTATAAGATAAAATTTACTGATACATACTTCACTTATGGCCAACCTGAAGGCTTTTTTTGCTGGGGATTTATATAACTAATAACATATTGTTCTCATAGTTTTATTTCAGTAAACCACAGTGCTGTTGCCAATTCATAAAGCCATTTCAAGATCTATTTATGCTAAAAGATATTCAAGTTGTAAAGGCAAAAAACATTCGCTTAAGTTTAAGGTCAGTGATACACCCTGTGAAACGTATACAGAAACACATTAATGGTAAATGTGCCACATAAAATATTTTAAGAAGCTTTACTGTTTTTGCTTTTTATGTAAATATAAACATATATATTTATAGAATAAACATACATGCACACAGGTACGTACATGTGTGAACACATGCACAACTCATTTCCCCAAAATGAATTTCAGGTCCCTGGCAGCATCATCATGAAGCCGCTAAGATGCTGCACGTGCCTCATTCTTTGAGCTGATTCTATCATACGAACTTTGGGGGAAGCAACCAACCAACTAACCAACCAGGCTCCTGTTTCTAATTAATAAGGCCATTAAAGTGTTTATGTAAAGGGAGAGGTTGGGGAGGTTACTGTGCCGAGTCCCGCTCGGAGCTAACGCAGTTTCTTCACGCGGGTGTGGAACAGACAGAGCCAAGGTTGGTTACAGCACAGGGGGACATCTGCAAGTCATTGACACCCTCAGATGCTCAGAAGTACATGGAGCTCTGGGACAAGCCAAGGGTTATGCCTGAAAATGAATGAACAGAAAGTGTCCATAAACAAGAGCATTCACGGCAGAAACTACCGTGAAATTGTTTAGACTGAGACTGGGGAGGGATGGGAGAGAAGAGGAAGAAGCCTACAATGTATTTCCAAGGACTTGAGCAGAACGTACTCCCCTCTCCCCTCATCTTAAGTAAAATCACTCCCAAGCTGCACGAGCTGGTGATATGTTTCACTGGTATGGAACAGGCATAGCGCTCGCCTATGGAAATGCCCTCAGACAGATGGGCAGCAGAAACAGGTTTGGTGGTCACAGGTGCCACCCTTGCTTCACCATGACCCCCTGAGAGAAAAACCAATGTGGGCAGAAATCACTGCAAAGCAGGTGATATTTAGATTTACCCTAAGGGAATGCTCTTTGTCTGCTTGGTTTGCTTTGCTTTGGCATTAAAAATCTCTTACTCTTACTTTAGCCCTCCTCTAAGGAGCAAGGGAATGCCCAGAGCTGGGTCTGCGTTCACATCCTCACCACGGCCAATTCTAATGGACAGTCCTGGTGGCAGAAACGCCGTTTTAGGGCTTTGGAGAGAGCTACGAGTGACTGTGGCCTCTAACGGCCTTTCTGTGCTTGCACAGGCTGCAGGAACAGGCTGGAAGGACGTGCTGTAAGCCAGCAGGAATGCGCTTGGAGGAGCTGCCGGGATTATGCACATCTTGGCTATTGCTGCGAGCCTCTTGACATTATTTTTATGAGCAGAAAAATTGCTCCAAACATCCAGTGCATATAAAAAGCCAGAAACAACCCCCCTTGAAACAGAGCAAAGTGTGTGCGCTCGGAATTAAGATCTGGCAGGCTGCAAGTTCCTGGTATTCCCGCTTTTACAACAGAGCCCGTAACTTGACTCCTTTTTGGGGACATCTTTTGTGAGAAGAGTCAGCCAATCCCCACACAGTCTTTACTTAGTGAAACATATTTTGAAATCTGGATTTACAGAGTTCACCCTCTCCAGCAAGCCAGAGCGAGACGTGCAGCCTGGAGGAGGGCTCGTAACTTGGAAGGGAACCTGAAAGCAACCTCAGGCCTGCTCCAACTTGCAGGACACCAAGCAGGGCTGCTTAAAAGCCCGGAGTTGAGCGTAATTGGAGTTAAAATATCTGAGATTTCTTGCATCAAAATCCACGGCAAGCCCAGGCTGGATGTCTAAGTCACAGGCCAACCCTGGTAGATCGCCTTCGTGCTTTTATCAGGTAGCTGGAAAACACAAAGGCATCATTTTTGTCCTGTCTGCCCTCTTATCTCATTAATGGCTGTGTTTTACTACAAACTGAATGCTTATCCAGGTACAGTTTGCCAAAATGCTGCTAGGAAAAATAATGCCTGGAAAAAAAGAAGAGCAAGACGAAGAGCAATAAAGAAGGATGGATCTGCCCAGATGAGGAAGGGTGCGTGATGCGGGTTCACGGCGTCCTCACTGTCCTGCATATTAGAAACACTGATCGATAACAAACAGCAAATGTTAGCCCCACAGCCCCAGCCGTGGCAATCCCGTGGTTTATATTCCCAGGCCTGAAATATCAGTGGGCTCTGTGCGAAATAAGAGTAAACAGTAAAAGAGCTACAGCCCCAATTTGGATCCTATCACCTGTTTAAACGCCTTCTAAACTTAAACAATTCTACGCTGCGCACACAAGCTCAGTTTATAGATTTTAGTTTTTTTCAAGCAGCATAAATTACTTATTGCACTTAGGGCTGCTGTAGCTGCACGAAACCCTTGTAACCCTGCTTCCGCATAAACTCTGGGATGCTCAGCCCTGTGCTCAGCCGGAGCAGAGAGGAGGTCCTGAGTCAAGAGTCAATCACCACCATCGCTGTGCCTGGTGCAGAAAGTCATGCAGGAAAACACAGGCTTTAGTGGAGAAAAAGCTTCACAAGGAAGTTATTTCCTGCTTTCAAAAGCATATTTGTGTGCTCCAAAATATATAGTTTATTAATGAGCATTCAGGAAGCTCCTAGAAAGGTTCAGTATCCCGATTATACCCAGACTGACTGGGTATAACTGCAGCTCTGTCCTGCTCTCAACAGCGTGACCAGAGCCAGCGGAGCTTCCTAATGGGCTCCAGCATTCCCGTGTTCATCCCTACGAGCAGCAGAGCCGGGACTTGTCCCGCGCACGTTTGTACTTCCCACTGCCCAGCCCTTGTCCGCAGCGTCCTCCACCATCCTGCAGCCCCTCCATGTCACTCTGTTTTGCTTAACTCTTTATAAGAGAGATCAGAATCGGAAGAAAGACACCTCTGAGGAGAGCTACGCTGATTTAGTGAGACCCTGTGGAGACTGCATAAAATCTGCAATAAAATAAAGCGCTCCCTGGAGTTTCCAAAAGACTGGCAGAATCCAAGAGGAAACAGGTACTCCCTGCCCAGCCCCGCTCTGCGGAACAGTCTAACGCTCCAGCTTGGGAACTTGATCCAATTTTGTAAGTGGGCTGCTGGCCAAAGTCACGTATTACACAACTTCCTTGACTTAAGTTATTTCTCCATTTCGTCTTTCTGGAAGTCAGCACTCTCCATTGATTAAATTTGTGATTTTGGTCATTCGCCATTTCCAAAATTAGCAAAATGTTATTCTTCGGGGCTGGAGGAGGGGTGGGGAGATGCACTTTGCAGCAGTGAATTTCAGCTTTCATTTTGCAATGGATAAAATGGACAAAAGCTCAGTATGAAACTGTTCAGTTCTCAGTTCGCTATTCCATAATGATGATTAAATGAATCCATCGTTGGTGTGAATACCCAATAGTCCTTTTCCTCAAAACATTTTGTTTAATCTAAGCATACAAAATTGTACAAATGAGACACACTGGTTGAAATATAAAATACATAACATAGCCATAAGGTACTGCTTGGCTTGCACCTCTAAATCTGGGGTTTGAAATGGAGGCTCCTTCCTAGGTTTGAGCACATTTCCTTGGTATTTAATGCGGCAGGGCCTCCTTGCTGGTTGAGAAGGTTCCCCTTATAGAGGCTGAACAATAAGTCTGGAAAGAAGCGCTGGCTGGTAATAACTCACACATGGCAGTACAGAAAAGGCGCCTGTTTTAAGCGCTGCTCCTCCTCGAGAAGGGACTGGAAGGAGGCGCCAGGAGCTCCCCAACTCCCTGGCAAGCTGCATGGAGCCTCTTCCCAGCGGCCGCCTCCGCAGCCGGCGCTCAGGTCTGCTCTGCGAACGCGCTGCTCTGGCTCGTCCTCAGCACGCTTATCCCCTGGGCTTGCAAGGGCTGGGGGCACCGGCCTGTGAAACCCTCTTTCAAATAACAGGGAAAAGAGAAAGCAGGAAATATCTGTATGAGTCTCCAGGTCTTTGTGACTTTCTGAGCTCTAATCCCCAAACACAACGTTAAGGGCATCACAATGATACACGCTCTGATTCGGATAAGCAGCCCCTATTTCTGCCATAATCAAGGATTCCTGAAATTCTTTAAGGAAATCAGAGGCACGGAGGGCACAGTGACCTCCTGCACCAGGGCTGGCTGCTAACCTAGAACTTTGCCTACGGCCTCTCTGATTACACACCGGTTCTATTCAATTCCCTTTTCTAAACAGCTGCTTTATGAAACTACTTATATCAGTCCTACAGGAGGTTGAAATAACCCCTAACTACACTAGTAATTTCCAACAAAAATATCCAAGATCACAGTAAGATGATCCTTATCAAATTTTGTACGAAAATAAATGTCAGTTTGTAGTCCTTTATCAACAGTTTTGTAAGCATCTACAGCTCATTACTTGAAAGAAAGAAACAAGTCATCATCCATAAAATGAATTTTGTCTTCTGAATTACCTCTGAATTAAACCTTTTTTTAACAAATGCCCTACCAATACTCTTCATGTACAAAAGCATTTGTTCACAGTAAAACGACAACAAATATCAAATAACAAATATCTGTCCCATGTGTCACCCTACAAATTACATAAGAGCCTTCCCAATTTCCAGGCATCTGCAAGTCTGGATAACCAAAGCAACAGAAAGAAGTTCGGAATAGCTGTAAAGGATGAAGCAATGCCCCAACCTCCCTTCCTTCAACCATAATCCAAGCTCATGATCTTCACATACTGATCTACAGAGAAAAACGCACAGAGAAGTAATTTTTAAAGTAACATCTGTGTTACATTTCTCTCATATAGAAATGTATGCTGATTCTTTTTGCCCAGTTATCCAGTATTTGCTCACATATAAGTATCTGCTCTACTTACCTAAGACGACTTTTGACCATCAAACACTAGAAGTTCTTAACATGATCTTTCCTTGACGGAAAAGAATGCAATTTCACCACTACTTCCCTGCTTCAGTGCTTGGGTATTTTTTTCTAGCATCTACGTGAATGAACAAAGGGCCAATTCCACAAATATCCAAAGCGACTCAAGTTCCAGTAAGGATTATTTTGGTCTAAAGTTCAGATGACCTGAATTTTGACATGAAATAATGAAAAAGCCACTTTGAGCACTCTCTAACCATTGACATTTGGGCACATCCATCCATCCTGAGTTTGATACACTTGAACTTTCAAGTCAAAATGGTATTAGCTCCTTCTGATCCATTCAAAGAGAGGTTTCCTCCAGGGAGTTAACCTCACTGAGCCCGTAAGGTAAGCAAAGAAGCAAACAAAATGCAAAAATTTAGCAGTGGAGAGTCCATGATAGGTATTGTAGGGGTAGGTATTGTTCATACCTACCCCTAGAGGAAATCATTTTCCTCCAACTATTAAGTGATGGGTGACTGTACCGCATTCACAGCAACTGCTTGTTCTGGGAATATCAAAGGGAAGAGCCCCTCAGGAGGACAGACGTGAGTTTCACATCACAATCCCGTGCAATCAATCCCGACATGAGGAAGGACACATGCCTTGGGGTCCAGCTGCTGGGACTTGTTTGGTTAGGGGTATTTTACCTTGTGTCTTCCCTGCCCTTTTTAGAGCTCTTCCCTGCTTCCCTCTTCCTCACTGAGCAAGAATTCCGGGAGAATTGCCAGCCGTGAAGGTATTCTGCAGACTCTGGGAGTACTGAGGAGCCCACCCACAAATCCCTTTTCCCTGATATTTCCAGCTGCATTTACAAGAAAGGCGATTCACGTCCCTGGAAGAAACCGGGGATGCATAAATGCTCCCACCAGGGAGCATTTCAAATGCTTCATAAACTCTCCTTTCAAGTAACTGAACGCAGACAAACAGAATGTAGCTGTGATGCTAAGGAAAACCATACGCTTTCCATATAGAAACAATAAAAAATTTTCCAAAAATGTCTTTCAAGAATCGCTTTGTTCTTCAGCCAGAGGCGATGGAGTCCCTTCACCGGAAGCATCTGGGAGAAGCCAACTCGCCTGCCTCGCCTGGAGCTGCTCCAGCCCCCAGTACTGTGGAGCAGCTTCCTTCCCAGCTAACCCAGTTACTCCCTACACTTCATTGCTTCCTCGGGCAAGGTTCCCCAATCCGGGAAGTCTGCAACACAGATCTCTTGCTGCAGGGCGAGCGTTGGTCAGTACGGGCTACAGCATCAACAAGCAGCGTGGGTCGGGGTTTATAGGAAGACGAGGCTTGGGGTAAGCTGAGGAAGACAGCAGAGATCACACAAGGGAGCGAGTGCTGCATTTGTTCTGTTTCGGCTAGTTGTGCGGTACCCCAGGCAAGGAGACTGCTGAAGCAAAGTACTCTGTGTTGTACTGCAACTCAAGCCTTGCCCTTCACAACAGTGCTCCACACAGGCCTTTTTACCTCCTTATCCTGACTGCAAGCAAGTCTGAATGTGGCTGTTTGCACATCCCAGAAAATTGTTAAATAGGAAAGAGAATTAAGATGTGGAAGAACAAGCCCCTGATGCTCAAGTCTTGTATTCATATCAGAGCAGGAAGCTTTAATCCCATGCACAGGCCGGGGAGGTACATGAAGTATTTGGTGCTCGGGGAGAACGGGAGAGCTCTGCAGCCCAGAGGACACCCCAGGAGAGCTGCTCTCAGCAGGCACACTAGAACCAAGGCTACATGTAACGCAGGAGAGGCTACTGCACGGCTGACAGTGCTAGGGCAAAGCGAACCTGCTGCCCAGCAAAGCTGGGTTTTGCATTGTGTTCCGAGAAGAAAGTTACTGCTCCGATCACAGGACAGTAACACGGCCAGGTACAATCCAGAACATATTCCAAACTGTTCCTAAGGAATCTCATCAAACTAGGAAGACTTGCACAATTTTTTGAAAGGAATCTAAAAGCAGAATTACAGCACTTGCAGCCTGGCTGGCACTGTGGTTGCAGCTGTGGAAGAAAAAAATCAGCTAAATTCCTAAACACATGCAAAAATTAAAGAGCAAGAGTTAAGCCATGGTACTTCAGCTGAGGTGCTCCACGGGGCTGGGGACCACACGCTCGGCAGCATCTTGTGCCGTTCTCCCCCGGGAACTGCAGCAGGCCCTAGAGCAGCACAGGGGGGTTCACAAGATCCAACAGGATGTGAGGGGACTTCAGCGGGGAAACTGCCCAACACCACTCCCAGCTCACGGGGAATCCCTGTGTAAAACCTCGACCTCTTTGGAGAAAAACAAGAGGTGCAAATGTAACATTCTGAAAGTGTACAAGCAACATGGAAGAAAGTCTAAGGCCCTTGTTTTTAATAGGCTGATTCTCATATACCTGATTCTGGAAATTGGGGGTTGAGTTCCTGTATTGCAGAAGTACATCCTACAGATTTTTATTTTATTTTATTTTTAATTAGGTCATTTTTCGTCTTTCTTGTTCCACACACAAACCCTGACAGCAGACAACTGAAAAGTCCCAAAAAGACAAGATTCGGCAGGATTAGACTTCCATTGCCCGCAACACATAGCAGATTGGTCTCCAGAAAAGTCACATTTTAATTTATTCCCACCCTGCACGATGTGGTACCTGCCACAGCTATGAAGAACTATTTAGGTGTTTTGCTGAAATACGTAATGCAACTTGCACTCTGCCAGAGCACCAGCAAGAGCTGATTTCCTATGTTATTTACAACGGTTTACAGGTTTTTCTTCACTGCTTCAACAGAAAATAATTCTGGGTTGAGAAGCGAACTCAGCAGACTTGATGTACACTCAGACTCAAAGCAGCCCAAAGAGCAGGGCCTATATTGCAATGTCAGGGTCTTTGGAAACAATAACCTAAATAAAAAACTAAATTGATAATGTAAATCAATCAGAGTGGAGCATAATGGTACCACACAAGTGTATGTAGCACATCAGAGAACCCTGGATGAGAAGAACATGAATAAATACAATGCAGTAAAGTAATTCATGTTAAAATGACAAGGTATCGACTGTGTGCAACTTCAGCCCTGGGAACGTGAAGCTGGAAGCGTTGGGCATTTGGGACCAATGACAGAAATCACAAATCTTGTCAGTGCTTTGTTGTTTGAGACAGTGTTGGACACAACACTTGGAAAAGAGCACATGTCTAGAGGCGGTCTTAAATACCAGGGCTAGCAGTGTAAGAACAGCTGAACAGACACATCGCGCCACTTCCTTGGGTAACTTGATGTTCCAGATTAGCACAGATTCAACGAAGGGACAGAGCAATCGCACTGCAGAGATTCCACTACAGAAATACGGGCAAGAAGAAGAAAGGCAGACCTCAAAACAGCCTCGTTCACTGGGGAACGTGGAGAGCAACTGTGCTTGGGAGAGCTGCATATCCGAATAACGGCTCCAAAACAGTCCTGCAAATCACACTCGAAGGAGGCAAGAACAGTAAAACAGCTACACATGGGGGTGCTCACAAAGAGAACAGGAAATATCACTAGGGAGGAATAGAGAAGACTATTAGAACAGGCAGCTATTGTAAGCGCCAACGAGAAATTAAAGGAGATGAGAAAGGGTTTCCAAACTCCCCCACAAAAGCCCTTGCAGACCACAGAGTCCAGCAAACCGGCTCCAGAGGAACCAGGCAGCACCACAGAGCTTATGAAAGCCTCTGTGCTCTGCAGCTCAGACTGCAACCAAATGCTGAGGGGAGGTTTTCTTAACAAACAGATGTCTAGCAAAAGCGCAAGAAAAATAAGGCAGTAAGAGAAGATCATGCAACAGCAACATAACTCAAGAAGCAGTGTCTTAGTAAAAGAGCAGGGAAATAAATGGGAAAACAGTGAGGCCTCCTGTGCTCATACAACTGGCTAGATTAATACTTGAGCGAACGCAAAACCTTTACATATCCATTAAACTGTAATTAAAGACAGTACAGCATCATTTACAGAGGACAAGCACGACAGGAGACGTGCAACACACACAGCAGACTGGTAAGTTTTCAGACCTACTGGCACCCGGAGCTCAGCTTCTGAGCCGACCTGCCATAGACATAAAGACAAGCAGCAAGATAAGAGCTTGGGAAAATATGAAAACAAGAAGCTTCAATGCTGGCACTTCTCTGGAATTTTTTTCAATGCCTGAATCTGGATTTTTTTTTTTAAAAGTCACTTTGGACAAAAAGAACCTCAATCATTACTGTTCACACACAGTCAGAAATCAGGCTGGGGAGAATTCTCAGATTGTCTTTACTAAGAGGCAAGAAGAAATGAGATCCTGCAAAGCAAGCTTGGGAATACACGAGTAATGTGTAAACTAGCAGAAATTATTCTAACACCAAATAAAGACTCCAGGCTCATCTAAAGCGGGGTACTCAGCTCTGGTCAGGCTATTAGAAGACTCCAAAATGCACAAAATCCAACGTGCACGAACAAGTGTCACCAGCTAATGCTGCAGATTAGCTGCTGTACAAATGCGGGATCCGCAAGCTGAGCAAGGAGGGTGGTGTGAAAGCACACAAGCCAAAAAGCAAGATGTTCCCTTTATTGCATATCAAATGCACTAACTTCATGAGAATGTGTTGACTGCTGCTTAAAGGAATCAGGATCTGGCAAATGAAGACAGTGGGCAAAAGAGTTCACGTTTTTATTTTCCTGAAGATCTCCCCCATGGCAGGGGCACTTTGCTATAAGTCTTCCCAAATACCTTTATCATCTCTCAGCAATGGAATACCTTGTCCAGCCCTGGCTAGTTGATGTTATTTAAGAGAGGAGGGAAGAAAATCCTAAGCACCACAAAACCCACCAACCCATAAAACGAATGACAAAGGAAAAACCCTCCCAGAATCATAAACCCTAGGATTTTCCCATAATGACTGTTTCAACACAAAATGCTTTATGCCAGGAGAAAGCTGAAGGTTCACAAGAACAGGGAGGGATTAGAATGGAGCCCTAAATTCAGATTCAAAACATGACTTGCCCATTTGCTCTTAAAGCTGAAAACTTGCTACCTCAGAGAAGAAGGCTCTCTTAATGAGCAATACCGAGCAAAGAAAGAAGGGAACAAGGTAACAGCTAAAGAAGTGCTGCTATAGAGGGGTGGTCTGGGGACAACCACCCCATTGGCAGTTACAAAGCAGAACATGACAAACAGAGCTCATTCTGGGTAATAATAACAACACGTGTCCTTAGACCATACAAGCAATGAGAGATTCCAGGTCCCTAGCAATCCAAGACCTCTTTGTGATTCAATTTGCACCCAGCTCAAGTCAGCATGTGTTACATGTTCACCTGCTTAATGGTCACAACACTGCAGGACTCGAATTATAGAACTACACAGCTCCCTTTTCTCAACTGCTTGGTCTCACTTTATACCACAGTCCCTCATGCCTTGTTTCCTTCAAAAGTATAAGAACAGCAAAAAAAAAAAAAAAAAATCACCATTCATATTCATGAGTTGAGTTTATAGAACCACCTGTGTGTGATAAAAAACTAACATGTCCAGTAACGATGTTGTTTGGCTGTACTGCACATATGAAGGTCCTGAATCAGTACCAGTAACATAAGTGAATGCAGAAACTTGTATTCTAACAAAAACCCATGGGCATTAGCAAGGCTAACACTGCGCTGCAGAGGCTCAGGTGTGCCCATGTAACGGGTAGGACTCAGCAGCTGCAGACACCGCACTTGCTTTGTGGGGCAGAGGAGGGACCGTCACCGCTTCCTACACGTGTCAGCGGCAGCCTGCGGCCTCCCCGGGGCAGCAGCCCGAGCTTCCCCGGTCACGCAGTGAAATCCCTGCAAGGATAAGGATGTTCGAGCGCCCTGCCCTGGTAACCACGACGCTCTGCCCTCACACACCAACCAGGGTGCAGGTACGGCTTGCTATTTAGAGGATGAGCTGTGCATCATGCAAAGGATGTCAAGTGCAAAATACAATCTAGTGGAAAAACTTACAGCCACCATTTGACTCTCCACGCAGGCTGAATCTCTCATGTCCTGGGGGCAGCAGGCTGAACTGCCTTCTCCTCTACCAGGTGACCCTGCAACAGCAGCAAATCCTGGACAGGAGGTTTCTCCTGCCAAAAGGGCAGGTTTGCCCACAAGGACAAGCCGGTCTGGACAGCCTGACCTCGCTGTGCTCTGACCGTGTTTGCGCACTCGCTCTGCTGCTCCCCTCGCCTCCCGAGCACCACGGCAGCAAGCTGCCTCTCTGGAGCCCTGTTCTGCTCGCGGAGGAGGGAGGAAACGGCACACAAGAGAAAACAGCGTGGCTAATTTTAGCTCTCCTCTTTCTAATGGCACGACTTCAAAGGCAGCAGAAACACTAAGCGCTAGGTCTGCTCCCGTTAAAGCCGGCGAGAGCTTTCCCATCAACTTTAATAGGTGCAAGGTCTTACGCTAGGAAAAGCCTGTGTCACTGGATTCAGATAACGTCCTTATAACACAGAGCTGTGGCACAGGGACCAAGCTGGCACGTCCCTGAGAGAGGAGGGGACGGGGCCACCAGTGCCTCCTCTTGCTCAAGCTCAGACCCCAGCACTAGGGTGGGAGCCACCTCAGCACAACCTGTCAAGAACCTCCAGAGCCTTCGCAGCAGCTGATGAAGCTGAGGGACAGGGGACAGAAACCGAGTTTAAACCAGGCTATAGGACTAACGAGAAACAAAAGACTCGCTAAGATAGGAAGGAAGATCATTACGTGACAAACAAGGCAACTTCTAGCACTAAGCATCTTTCCAGCTGTAAGAGGAAACCTGCAAATAATTAAGTATAACCCGAAGCGAGAGTTAAGTCATAGTGCAGTATTTTCCAGTTGTGCAGCAGTGACTGCACACGCACGATGGCTTTGTGTCCAAGGCCACCTGCTGGTGACCGGGCCATGCAGAGCCGCAGGGCTCTGTTTGCGGTGATTTAGCTGGTGCTCGTCAGGATCTGCAGACACACACAGCAAAACCGGGTCAAGCAGCTGATTGCTCTTAAGGAATGGCTAGTTAAGCATGATCACAGTCTGGGAGGGACAAGGAGGTAACTAGAGCATTCCCCAGTTCCACAAGATCCTTCAAGAAATGTGATTTCATCCAGGGGAGAACAACACGGACAGGGCATCTTTAATGCTGGCATCCCCAGTTCAGGCCTGCTCATCTCGACACCTGACTCTTCAGTGCCAGAGGAATCCAGCGCATCAACCTTGCTACTGAAGATAAGGATTTTATCTTAAAAATCACTACAAAAATCTAGTAAACCTGTTTTCAAGAGTATTGGGGCTTGTGTGTCGAAGCTTGCAGGCTAAAGTAGCAAATATTTTAGACTGACATATGCATCTTCAGGGACATAAATCTGTTCTTTATATTACTCAGCACCCTCAGTATATGAGCCAGGACTACACTCTTGCTGCCCTTACTCTGGCAAGAAGCACAGCAGAACCCCACACAGACTGGTTTGTACAACTCGGAGCACCCACTGCTTATTCCTAAATCATGGAACAGGTATCCAGTAAAACACTGCCCTGAGATCTTCTTTTTAAAAACAAACAAAAAAAAAAAACCCAAAACAACAAAACCAAAACATGGTAACACTTAATATTATGGTTTTTAGTGACAGGGGATTAAAATGATGGCACCAGAAATCACTTCTAATTATGGCCCAATACTCTCCTCCATCCTAGTCTGAGAGATTTAGGTGGTCTGCTAAGATAAAAACTGTCCATTCTCCTTTTTGCCCAAGAATTTGGGACAGTCTTTACAACCTACAGAAGTTCATTCACTACGAGTTAGGTTCAAGACACATCATTTCTCTAGGCTGGCTGTGTAGAAAACAGAAGCTTCTGTTCTGCATCAACAAATGGCAAGGATGGAAAAAGTCTGTTTTCACTATGCTTAGTAATCCTGATGTCTTTTATATGGATTTATGGTACATTAACACCGTGGGTAGTTTTGCACTAGATGGAGACTTTTAGTCTCCAGGATACATTTATGGAAGCTTAGAAGGAAAAAAAACAAACTAAAACTCACTCTAAAGAAGTAAGATAGTACATATAAATGCTTACATACGTAAGTACCTAAGATAGCACATATAAATTTCTGAATGATGTCTTATCATCAAGATATCTTGATGATATTTTTGATATCAAGATAACTGTGTTATTATCAACTTAAGAGTATGGTTCATATCAAGTCACCATTTTACAGTGAACAAAACCAGGCTGTTATTAAAAATAGTATCAGTTTATTACTATCAATTTACTAATCAATAACCTGATTACTAATCAAGCTATTATTTATTATCAATTGATATTGGTACCAGTAATATCAATTATAAGGGTTGTTAGGCTTGCACTGTTTGCTGAAGTGTCCGCTCCACCTTTACTGCAAAGGCAGAGCACTCACTACGGAGGGGCAATCTCTTATACTATGTCATGACTGTCCTTTCTGATATATCTGGTCAAATACAAGTCAGATAACCCAAGCTAAAAATGTTAAGATACACCAGCATGCATAGACGGGTAACTTGATTTAACGTGAAGACAGACACTCTAGAATATAGAGGGCTCTTTTTGCTAACACACACTCAAAACTGACTTCTTTCGGAAGCGCATCTGCACCTGCCCGTGGCGTCCTGCTTATTCCTGCTGGCACTACGCGAACAGAGGCCGACAGTCACAGCCTCCTGCAGCGCCCCGGGCAGCGCAAGCTGGACAAGCAGCAAGCCAGGGCCCTCATTTAGAGCCACAGCACTAGCCCACAGTCCACATTCGCTAGGTTCCCTCAAACCTCTCCAGTCTGATCACGTACAGATGGACAATACGCAATTTTAAAGACAGAATTTTGTGTTTTCTCCCCTCAGGACAAGGCTCTTTACCCAGTGGCTAAATCACATCCTCTCCACTGTAAAGTCATGCTGGTATTACCCTTAAGAGCAAGCATAACTTTGTGAACAAAACACCTTCACCGTTTCACCAAAACTTGACAGAATAACACTACTGACAAGGTTTAAACAGTTTTGTCATTAAATTACCTAATCCAAGGAGTTGAACTATAGGAAATTTAATTTATACTCCCCAATCGCCGCTCCTATAAACTATATTAATTATACTTTTTTACATTTTCAAAACACTGTACAAATCTACTCAATATGCCTGGATCAGATGTTTTAGTTTCGTCTTTAAAGCAAAGATGAGGACACAAAACTGTTATCATGAACTGCTGAACTGCACATAATAATCTCAAGTAACTTAGACCATGGACTTAGCTGTTCCAAATTCAGCAACATCTAATTTTAATGATTCACTCACTTCGCTGAGAAGCAGAGGACTTTACTGTCCTGTGGTGAGCCCCTTTTTTAATTCACTGTTTAATTTCTCTCCTTAAGCCTCTAAATTTGAAATTTCCTGCGGATATAATCCTTGAAAGGATTATATTGCAATCTAAGAAGTTCACCTATATTACCTCAAATATTATTCTATTATCTCAAATATTAAATTCTGTACAGTTTCTAGGGAAAAGAAGAAACATGAAAATAACTCCAGAGGGCCACCAGCCATGAAAATGCTGCTCATCTCCATGAAGCATCACATTTGTGTGCTGCACAAATACCCTAGATGAGCGCTACTACCAATTAAATCTGTATTACCCTGTTTCAAGGCAGAGGCTTCATTGTAATTCTTCAGTACAGTGTGAATTTCAGAAACAATTTTGGAAAATAAATATATAAAATCCATCCCTCTTTTGGGTGGGAAAGGAGAAAGGAAAAAGAGATCGAAAAATGCCTGATGTCACAATATTTATAGTGGTACACAGAGACACTGCAGATGACATTTATTCCAATAGCTTTGGATGTTCAATCCGTGTAATAGTCCAGTCTGGTTTTGCTCCTTCTGTAAATTCTCTTTGAAACCTGGAAAAGGTAGCACAAATAAGTGAAGAGTTATTAAAATCCACTTGATCCTTAAAGAGCTGCTAACATCAGCAAGAATACATGAAGAAACATTTTACTTGGTCATTATTCCCGTAACTGCTCATTAAGCTCTGATGCATATGGACCAAAAGGGAAAAATCAAACCGATTCCTACTGCAAGAAACGGCTCACTGAATTTATCAGGAGTCTTTACTCTGATTTCAAAGGGTTTAGGCTCAGATCCCACAGAGTGGATCAAGTAGCAAGAGTAAAGATCCTGCTATTAACACAGTACCAACTTGTCATAACAATAACTATGAACACACTTTTGTGGCAAATCTTAATCCTAAACAAAAGTTTTCACTTTAATTAGATGGTAACAGTGGTGCAAATGAACAGCTGCCTGCTAAAGACTCTACCTGGAATTTTTACTGAACTATATTTTAAATACTTAGAAGTACTACATTTTCAGAGATATAGTAAAAATCAGGTCAGTACTAAAGTAGTACGAGAAACACCGAATCTCTTTAAATTTCGTAATTGCTGATAGGAAAATGAAAACACAAACTCTATTTTCAAAGAGTCTTCTCCCTTCCTTTTCTAGTCATCAATACCTTCCTCCCTGACTGTGTCAGTTTTGGCCGGTTGTCACTTAAAAGTAAGTCTGAATTCAAGCTCAATCGTGGAGAATCTCATTGCTTTGCTGTTACACATCGGTTCACTCCTGAGAACTGCCTTCTCCAGACCCAAACACAACAGTTACATTCAGCTTCCAGTCTCTCGTCTCACTGCCTGTTTGAGTCTAGGTCAGCACTGCCAGCAGCAGAAGGAACGCTTGCTTGTGAAGATAACTCGCTGCTAGGAATTAGAAATTCTTATTAGTGTCTTAAGTGAAGGCACTTCTTGAGGTTAATGGGAACGTGAGAAGCCTCCAGCACCAAGGAAAATGCTGAATATGGTTAAGGGATAGAGCCAGGAAAATCCATCTGTGAGAAAAAACATTTGTGCCCTCAGACTGCCTCTCTTACTGTGGGGCTCCATGGCATACAGGCCCCAGAGTTCCTCCTGCTCAAACGTGGGTTTAGAAGTCACTGATTATATTGTATTTCTCAGATAAGACCCCTCACTTCGCCCAACTTCTGAGAAAGTCCTTTTCAATACATTTTGCCAGCTGTGCAGGTATTTTGCCAGCTGTGCAGGTATTTTTTTCATTGACGACTTAGTAAACCAACAGACCATTATTTGTAAACGTTCCAGTGAAATCCAGCTACCTGACTAGCATGTGCTTCAAGGGCTAAGAATATGGTGGCACGAATCATCTAAATAATGGATAATGTTTGTCTTTATTCTTCTGCAGAAATCATTTGGCTACGTATTTTCCTCTTTTTCGGGCCACGTTCTTGGGCTAATTGTAGTGCTGACTTTTGTGCAAGAAGTGACAAGTCAATATCAGCACACTTAATTGCCTGGCTTGACTGGATGGCTGTGAATTACAGCAAGAAACAGGAACCAGAGACTGATACTGGCCTCTTCCCTGAAAGCTGTGGGAGCAGTATAGGAAAGAACCAGAAACCCTCTTAAACTTTCCAAGTATTGTCTTTGCTGTTACACAAGAGAGAGTTCTCATTAGTCTCAAACTCAGAAACTAGGTAACAGCATGAAGACTTTAATAGATATTTTTAAAAAATTGCCCCTAGAATAAAAATTGGGAAGATGCACAACATCTTAGATTAGAGGTAAGGTAAATCAAAACATACTGCACTGTCCTGCTCAGAATGCTTCCACTTCCCAAACTATTTTCCACAGAGTTACTCTATCTATATGCCTATATACAGTTTATAGCAAGAAAAGGATAGGGAAACTTACTCATAGTTTGCTGTTAAAAGATGTTTTTTTTCTTTTGTATTTTCATCTCCAAACATAATCTGGAAAACTTTGGTTTCACCTGGTATCTCATCCGGTAAATTAGCACCATTCAGATACCAAAAACGCATCAGTATCCTAACAAATTTTCTTCCTGTTCAAAACAAAACCAAAGCAAAGTTAGATCTCTTGAACAATATGCATTTATAGTTGATCAAATACTCCTATTTACAATATTGCATATGTTCACCTGAGACCCAGAAAGGGCAACTATCTTTAGCCAAAAGGAATGCATGATACAATAATGAATAATAAAATATAAATAAATCTAAACCCATGTTCATGCCATTCAGCAACAATAGAATTACTTTCAGCAGAAAGATATGTAATACACAATAAGTTTTGCCTGACATGGTATGAAGTCAAGCTACGTGAAAAGGCTGCTACAGGTTCCAATGGCAACTATTGACACTACAAAAGTCCACGCAGCAGAGGAGCAGAAACTCAGGAATTAACATTTAGAGAAAAAAAAAAAAATTCTCCTTCCCCCATCCTCAAAACAGGAAAGAACAAACCAAACAAAAGTTAATCGAGTTTGAGAACCTGAAATCCTCACTGGAAGGCCCATGATAAGACTTAATTAGCCTTTGAACCTCCTCAGCTGTGCTTGATAAAGAACCAAGTGCACAATGCTGGCATTAAACAAAATAAAAACTTTTTCGAGCTCATACAGATATCCTAGAACAGATTTTTACATGAAAGCAGGGCATAAGGAAAACAGAATTCATTTCATTATCCAGTCCTCATTACTCTTCTTGCAAGATGTATTTTCATGGTCCAAGTAAACAGTTTTCTGTATAGAGCATAATTGTTTTTGTAAAATTAATTTTAACATTAAACATAAATGCATTGAAATAGTAAAAAACAAAGTATAATTGGAGTTTGAGTGGTTTGACATGAATTAGGACAAATAACGTAATAATATGATATCAGATAAGAGGAGGAATGAGCAAAACTTAAACAGAAGTCAAAATAATACCATGACTCATTAACAGTAATGTCTCAGGCTCTGGTATAAAAGGAAGCCAGGGAATTATACGCAGAAGAAACTATAAACAGAAGAACAAGGAATGAGAAACACCATTCAAACAGACATCTGCAAGGAGAATGCCTGCTTGGAGCAGAGCTGACTGCCCATTGAAGTGTTTTAGAAGTCTAAACATACCGTCATCATCATAGTAAATCCGAACATCTCCTTCTGTTGTGTACATGATTGCATCCAACTCAGCTGCTAAGGCGTCCCTGTGGTTGTCAGGAAGCACTGAAATCTTTTCCTTCAAAACTTTAAGGGCCTAAATTTAGAAAAAAAATGTAGCTTAGTTTTACAGCAGAAAATTGGAGCAACAATCTTCTCCATAGCTATTAACAAAACATAATTTAAATATACAACCCAGGTTGTGAAAAAGCACTCGGGCACCCCCAATCCCAAATTCAGCCCTATTAAACAAAGTCTATTTAATGAATAGAATGAAACCCAAACATTTAAAGTTAAGCTTGTTATAAGTTAAGCTTGTTTCTATAATCACACTCACGCTCTACCTTCTCACTGCTGCCCTCTCTCCATACATATATTCTTAGCTTTTGATTCAATTATTCCTTCGTTATCTTCCATAAGTTTCTTTGAAAAGAAATTATATTACCTCTATGCTTAAATTTGTTATTTAGGGATCCACATTCCCCTTAGAAAAGGGTTTAGAAAGTCGCAAACCAGAGAAGACTGAAAAATCGTTGCTTTTAAAGTGAAGTTTCATGGGACACTCATAGCCTTAGCACAGGATTGCCCAAAGGATCTATACAACTTAAGTAAAATGGATAGTTATGAATTGAACATAACCTCAAACAGCACAGGACAACGCAAGGCCACAAGGAATCATGAAGATGTTCAGTGTTTATTTTTAGCTCAGACTTAGCTGTCAGCCTAACTTCAGTTGCCTTTTTTGATCAATAAAGGAATCTAGAGGTCACATGGAAGCCAAAGAAGCAATCTTCACTAGAAGTCATGGCATCTGCGACAAAGAAGGACAAAATTTGGGGACTGGGGAGAAAGAGCAGCTCTGGTATCGCAGCCTCAGTCAGCACGTGTCCTGGCTACACGGGGTCTCTGGTTTTATATCAGCCTTGATCACCCAGAGAATTTAAGGTGAGCAGAGAAGGAGGAGGTGCTCTTTCAAAATAACTGTAAGAAACAGACTCACATTTTATTGCTATCTCTGCTCAGACAGAGGAGACAAGAGTGTCCAGTGGGAATGCACTAGAAGAGCACCAAAATTTTTTGCTTCAGAGGCAGGGGTGGCAATAGGGCAGGTCAAGCTGACATCCAGTAACAGGGCAGACTCAGAGCTGGAGCAGCTCTTCCGCTTGGCTCTGTTCCATCTGCTCTCTCCATGCCCTGGGGAAGCCAAGATAACTTCAGCATTGAAAAGATCATGAAGACGACAGAACACGCAGCACTGAGGTTCAACTAGCCAAGTCAGGCACATCCCTGAGATCACGACACGAGACTGAGGCCTCCCACACAAGGCCAGCGTTGGCTGTATGATTTGCTGAGGGCTGGACACCTACAAGGACAGCGAGGATCAACAACAACAGTCACCATCTAAACCCTGCTGCAGCCCATAAGACGTTCAGTGTGCTCTGCTCTAGCAACGGAGCCATGCAGCTCTGCCCTCCCTCCAAAACCCACCACCTTCTAACGCTTTTCCAGTGGAGTGCAGCACGTAGCTCTTTGGAACTTGGTCCCTATGTTCAATAGCAAAAAAGAAAAAAAAAAAAACCTTTTTTTCCTATACCTTGAAGTAAAACATAAAAAGTTGCAAGACAAAATTGCCCTGTTCGGTGACAAAATCTTCACTTTTCTCAGTTACACTGATGGCAGTGTGCGTACCTATCAAGGGGCACGAATGTATGTTATTTCGTGACTGAAAATCCATTAGCAGAATATGAGATGGGAAGTATTTACCTCCTCCGACACAAGCTCCTCCAGCAGATCAAGTTTACGCTGGGACAGCAGCTTAGAAACAAGAGAAAAGGCCTGCAAAAAAACCAACACATAAGCAGCTAAGTTCGAGTTGGCCGATTTTTCAGCAAAATTCATTGCTATGAGTGAAGTGACCTAAACATTGCCACGACATAAGAGCTCAATGTTTGCAGCGTATGTCAGCATGGAAATACTACCCCCAGAGCTAAAAAAAAGTTTATTTCCTATTAAATAAATTAACTTGAAAGGTATAAAAAGTTCATTAAAAGAAGATAATCTTTTGAAAATGGGGAAATAAAGGTTCAGCTTACTAAAAATATATATATAATAATCTACACAGCGTGGTTTTACTCTCTCAATTCAAACAAGCTACAGCTTTTTCAGAGCATGTTTAGGTTTACAATAAAAAATACAAGCAGGGCTCGTGAAGGGGCAGCCGCAGGCACGTGCATCACCCCAGGGCTGCCAGGGCTTGCCCCCTTCGGGAACCCAGCTCAGGAGCCACGTTTTCCCCCGAAGCACCTGGAAACGCCGCTCTGCACAGCGCCAGGAGGGCCCGGCGGCTCCGTCTGAGCTTCGGGGCCTGGGAAACGCGCGCGAGCAGCCGCGGGGCTCGGAGCCGCCGCCGGCGGGGCCTCACCTGCTTGGCGCCGCGCGTGAACTCCTCCACGCTGAAGTCGGCGTCGAAGTAGAGGCGGATGAGCAGGTAGCAGAAGCGGGTGCGCAGCCAGAGCGCGGGGCTCGTGATGCGCACCACGAGCACCTTGCGCTGCGGCCCCCCCCCGCCGCCGCCGCCGCCCGCCC
>JAWLRI010001014.1:189846-212299 GCA_034781795.1 Crypturellus tataupa
TCCAGGACTGTTTGTGCCTGGCTGTGTTGCCCTTCCAGTTGATGTCAGGGAAGTTGAAGTCCCCCATGAGAACCAGATTTCAGTTGTGTGGATGCAATTCTTAAACTTCCATGATTAATTTATAACTAAATGGTAGTTTGAATGAAAGAGTCCACTTGACAAAACAACGACGCAAACCTAAGGATTTAACCATAAGTTTAAAAACATTATTTGGCCCAGTACATTATTAACTTTTTTAAAATAAACAAATAATAATAACTAATAACAAACAATAACTCCTTGCATCCAAGCTTGATAAAATCTAGTTTCTTATGTAATAACAGTAAAGGCAATACGGATTTATTCTACCAGGACATAATCCAGCAACTGGGTAACTTCTTAGTGGAATATATATGGAATGCTTATTAACTGTGATAATGATACAAGCTGGGAAGGACCTGCACATATGTTGGAGCGCAAAATCAGAATTCAGAATGGTCTAGGCAAATTGGAAGACAGTAGTATGAAAAATATGCTACAATTTGGTAAAGACAAGTGTTGGAGCCTCAAGGCTCTGCATCAAACAGGAGAGGGATTGACATGGGGAGTACCTGGGGAAATGGTAGGACTCCTGTCCCCTAGTGTCCCTGTCAAAGCTAATGGATTGTAAGGATATGGCATTGGCAAAGATTAATCATGGGGACACTAGATTAAAAAGGACCAAAAAATCACATGATGAAGAGAAGTTTTCAACAAGGTGAATCACAGGATCCACAGAATGGTTAAGGTTGGAAGGGACCTCTAGAGATCATCTAGTCCAACCCCCTGCTCCAGCAGGGACACCTAGGGCACATGGCACAGGGTGGCATCCAGGAGGGTTTGGAAGATCTCCAGAGAAGGAGACTCCACAGCCTCTCTGGGCAGCCTGTTCCAGAGCTCTGTCACCCTCACAGGAAAGAAGTTCTTCCTCACATGGAGGTGGAACTTCCTGTGTTTCAACTTGTACCCATTACCCCTTGTCCTGTTGCTGGCCACCACTGAGAAGAGTCTGGCCCCATCCTCCCTACATTCTCCCCTCAGGTATTGTACATGTTGATCAGATCCCCTCTCAGACTTCTCTTCTCCGGGCTAAACAGACCCAGCTCGCTTAGTCTTTCCTCTTACGGTAGATGCTCCAGTCCTTAATCACCTTTGCCACTCTATGCTGGACCCTCTCTAGAAGCTCCACATCCCTCTTGTACTGGGGAGCCCAGAACTGCCCCCAATACTCCAGTTGCGGCCTCACCAGACCTGAGCAGAGGGGCAGGATCCCCTCCCTCGATCTGCTGGCAACACTCCTCCTGATAGAGGCCAGGATCCCATTGGCCTTCTTAGCCACGAGGGCACATTGTCAACCAGGACTCCCAAAGAGTGAAGAACCCAGAAGAAACACGCCACAAACAAAGCAACCAGGAGACAATCTTCCTTGAACTGAGGCATCATACTCTTTATTTAAGCAAATAGAAACGAGTCTGCTTTTTTTTTTTTCTTACATTGCTAAGTAACTAGACAAGAAATCCAAGGGTGTCAAGAGCATTGACTTGGAAGATGAAAGGAGAAATAGGAAGAGAGAAACTAGCTGACACAGCCTTGAGAAGACAACCAAGAGTCAGGTCCAGCTGATTCATAACTCATCTAAAAAGCCTGCTACATTTGTCCCAAACCTACTAGGAAATCTTGCTTGAATTTGCCCCTAAAAGTCTGATAAAGCTCAGCTCTGTGCAGTGGGACCACGTCTCTAAGAAAGTTCCTGAATTAATCAGGAAAATGGTATTTGAAACTAAAATAGTAGTTCAGTGTATTCTAAGTTGCTCCCAAACTATTCTTCAAGAATTTGCTTGTAATCTAATCATCCTTTACTGAAAGGAAATCCAAAGTGAGGTTGAGGCTTATTCTTTGTGTGAGTTTCCTTAAGGAAATGAACTGTGATTCTTGTATTAACAAATGCATTTCCCCTGCCTGCACTTCCCACTTTAACGCGGCTCTGAAAATCTGCTAGAAAGCACTAGTGACAGGGTAGCATTTTCACACAGCACCAAAGGCTTCAAGAAAGGAGTTTAAGAGAGCTTCCTGCCAGAGTTTCACAGCCCTCTCTGTTCCTTTTTTTTTTTTTTTTTTTCCCTTTGTATGGATCTTCTCTCCATACTTAAAACTTCTGATTTTGTCACAGATTTTTGATACTGGGTCTTAAATCACTCACTATTAGACCAAACAGAGCATAAACCTTCTGGCTTCTGTTTAAAACAAACAAATAAATAAAGTCAAATCCATGAGGGTGTAGCAAAAAGAAGCAATAAAGACTAAAAGGCAAATCTAGTAGCTGGTGTTAAGAAATACCCAAAGCCTCATGATTTTCATGTTTGTCTTTATTGTTTGTCTTTGAAGGGTAGTAGTTAGCAACGCTTACACTGATAAATATTATGTATAAAACTCTGGATTATGAAGCACTTAATTAAAACTTCTGGCTCAACTAGTTGGAGGTTCAGTTCAGCAAGTTCCCTGAAATGGCAACCCTAAAAGAAGACAAAAAGAGAGACTAACTCTACACATGAAGCTTGACTCCTAGCCCACATCCATACCCGAAATGACCTCATCTGTAGATATTTATATTTACTGAGGGAGGGAGATGGGGCCCCTAACTTGATCTGGGCACATGTGTCCACCTATTTGTGGCAGATGTGGCCAGTTTGCAGACAAATTGGCTGCAGAGAGTTTTTCAGAAGGGACCTGATCTCACTTCCCACAAAGCAATTTTCAGCCCCAGCTCAATCTGCCCTTAAAACCCACCTCCTTCATTGCCCTCTCAGGGGTCTTGCATTGTTTGCTGTGGATGCTCTGCAGAGCAACCGCTTTAACTGCTGGGGATAGATGACAGGGATCCAAACACCCCAAACAAATGTCTACTCAGACATGCAGCAACTCATGTAAAGCCTGGTTTGAGTGTTCCTGGGAGATTAAGTTGAACTACTACCCTGTGTAAGAAAATGCCTATGTAAGAAATATGTATGTGAAAAAAAAAAAATGTGTTTGAACGCTTAATTTGCACTGAAACTCAGCAATCTTATTTTAGTTCCCAATGTTTTGCTCAAGGTAGCCATGTAAAAACTATAGTACCTGTAATATAAGGTTTTTATTGACATCTATAAAATCTAATGTCTGTGAAATAGAAGGCCCTGATGCTAATACACTACTTGTTAAGAGGAGCTAAACATTACAAGCCTGGTTCAGAAAAATATGGCTATGTGGCTTGTGACAGGTATTCCAAGATTTTAGTACCTTAATAAAAACAGACTATCATTATCTTTGCTTTCTCTTAAAACGTGTGATTGGAATGATTTATTTTTGAACATCCTAAGGAGAAAGAAAAAGTCAATCAGAATAATAAAGCTGCTCTTAGTTCATTTCACTGTATTTTTAAATCTTGAAAGTTCCCCTGTTTTGAACTTGCATATGAACTTTACTGGCAGATCGGTATTTCTTAAAACACTTAGATAAGCAGGAGGAACTTTTCATTAAAATTAGTAACACTACCAAGGTTTCTCATTTTATTTTGCTGTGATAACACCATAGTAAATCAGAAGCCCACTAAAACCCCACTAGAACAATAAAAACAGGTCACAAGCTAAAGCAGAATATTTTCACTTGCATTTCTTGGTGCTTTGGGGACTGGTTTGATCAAATTTTCTTTTTTACTATAAAAGAGAGTTAAGGGTAATTATTCTTTTTAAATTTAACCATCATCTTCAATTAAACACAACGACCTTTTTATGTGACAAGAATGGAAAAGGATTGCACAAAGTAGTTAAATGATCAGCCCATCAGTGAGTGACCCCCTTGCTTTGCGGGGTTAATCTGTGAGGAAAGAGCGTTAATGAGATGGTAACAATGGAAAGCAGTAACCATTTTTAGAGCTACTCACCTGGTCATCCTGCGGAAACAATAACAACAAAAAAAAAAAACACATAGGGCTGAAGCCTGCATGCTACTTTCCCATTAGAAAATTAAATTGTGTCTAAGCCTCTGGAGCGCCTGTACCACACAAAATCACAGAGCAGTTCAGGTTGGAAGGGACCTCTAGCGATCATCCAGTCCAACTCCCCTGCTCCAGCAGGGACACCTAGAGCATGTGGCACAGGGTGGTATCCAGGTGGGGATCAAAGATTTTGATTGTTTAAAAAAGCTCTAGCGATGGAAGCACAGGATAGAAGGTGACAGTTAAGCCTCACAGTGAGTGTCTATCCGCAGGGCCTCTGTAATTGTGCTCAGGCCTGTTGTCCTCTCCAGTTGTAAGGTGCAAGGCACTAGTTTAATCAAGTTCTGCTGGAATGTGCCCTGGTTTGTTTTATTTCACCAAGTAAGATGCTCCCTGGGGGAGCAATAGGTGTGGGATCAAACTGCCTCCAGCTGAGGATGGAGCTAACTCCCATTCTTGCCTCGTGGTCCCTGGGCAGCTGGGAATTATCAAACAGTTACTTCAGAGATGCTTAAATGAAGGGTATGAGCAGGTTCCTGCTGGCAAGCCCCTGCAGTGCTCTCTTCCCATGTTTGTCCATACACCCTGGCTTCAGGAAGCTTGAATCAGGGATCAGCTCACCTGGAACGTGCAGCGGCCTTGAGAGGCAGGCACGGCGGTGCAGCCCTTACAGCTGGACACGAGCCCTGAGCAGCAGCACCGCCTGAAAACGTGTTTCTGTGCCAAGATAGGATGCAGCTAGGCCTTGCTGGCCTAGCTGCATCCTGACTTTGGTATCAACTTAATTAACAGCCCTAATGAGACAATTAATGTAACAAGAAATATAAGATGAAAGATTAAACATACGCTGGATCTGTGATGCCTGTCACAATGCTGGTTACAGTTCCTGAGGTAATTGCGTGTGCTTAGGAGCAGTCTGCGGGATGCCAGGACTGCAGTGCCCACCTGCACATAACGATCCGACACCAAGCAGAGCCAGGCAGTCCCTGCGGTTCAAACGAGCTGCACTGTAAAGACTCTGGGCCATGGAAAACAAACGCACACCAGACCAAACCTTATGGAGATGACAGGTTCCTTATTCCACACACACCTCTTGCACTTAGCTGCTTGCAGTAGCAGAGCTACAATCCACTTTTTTTTTTTTTTTATTATTTTTCTCCGGTTTAAATCTTTCCAGTGACACTGTTGTTACTGCACAACTAGTGAACCTTGGATTGGGAAGATGTGAGAGGCCTCGTTCCTCTTTCAGACACATGACCCAATGCATAGCCAGAGGCTGTGGCAACCAACAAGAATGTTACACAAGCACAAGTTGTTTTCAGCATAAAATCCATCATTTATTGAGGAGCTCCAGCCCATGACCAGACAGTGCGGTTAGCCACAGGCTGCTGGAGCCTGAAACGTGACAGTCCAGCACAGGAGATGAAAGGCTTGGGAAGGAAGCCCTCTAAATCCGACAAGGCAGCAAGCCCCAGCCGTGTGGCGCAGTGGGATGACCACTGCTGTCTGGGGAGCCACAGGGCACGTTGGTCTGGGGAGGGAGCTTGTCTACCCATCGCACGTGGACTGAGATGCTGCCCTGGAACATGGGATGTTTCCTCAGGCAATGTCCAGGCCAACCTCGTGGGGAGGGCTGTTTCCCTTCCCTGGGAACTCACTGCTCTCTTTTGCAGCCCTGAGCAGAGAACGACCACATATGGGCAGCGCACATAAAACTGAGGCCTGAAAAACTGACAGCACCCACACAGCCCCATGCACTCTTGTGAGCAAACACGTGCTGTAAATCCTTCAGTGCGGGCACTCGTATTGCTGAATTGTCATCCTTGTCATTTCCCAAGGCTTGACAACCTCTTTCTGAGAAATAATGAGCATGTAGAGATCACGCTCATCTCAGGATGCATAAACAGGGACTCCCCGTCTCCTCACAGATCACTCAAACCTGCGCTGTACGACCACACACCTCCCTCTCCCGAAACACAACACGCTTTACAGCCCGCCAGACACTCTTGCCTCGCCCTAGTCTTACTCGAAGGTGAAAATCTCAGTTGCTGGAGTTATCCTTTAGTTGCCAATGCAGACTTGCAAGAAGTTCAGGCACCTGCTCCTCTTTCCAAACCGCCCCATGCTTTACAAGCCTACTCCTTGGCTCTACCCTCCTTTACTCATTACAAGCAGCCACATCCCTCCATCAGGCCCGGTTTTGGTAGCTTAATTACACAGATACTCCCCTCCACGCTCCCGCGGATAAGCTCCGGTCTTTTCAAACAACCCTCCCTGCCGCACCCCCGCACAAGTTCCTCTTTGAAAGGGCACTTCAACCCCTGGCAAAGCGGGGCCCAAGCAGCGCCCCGGGCCCGGCCAAACGCCGGGATTTCGACACGCGCCCCCGCCGCCCCAGGCCGTAACGGCCGCAACGGCCGCCCGTTTCGCCCGTTTCTGCCGGCAGCGGAGGCCCGTGGTGCTGCAGGGCGTGGAGCTGGGCGCCTGCACGCGCCGCTGGAGCGCCGAGTACCTGCGGCGGGCCGGGGGCGCCGGCGCCGTCCGCGTGCACGTGTCGGCCGCGCCGCGCATGGACTTCCTGCGCAAGAACTTCGTGTACAGGTACCCCCGCCGCTCGTGCCCGCCCGGAACAGCCGGCTGCATCCCCCTGCTTCCCGCGAACGTCCAGTAAATGCTGCGGGGTGGGAGGGGGAGCCTTGACATGGCGGCGCGAGCAAGCGATACAAAGAGATTTTGACAGCGCGGTGGGGAAGAGCTGAACGTGGCGTTTCCTGGTGTAAATAGGAAACTGGATGCTAGATAGCGTGCTCTTTCTCGCTAATCGCGTAGTGCGTTTTCAGTGTTGCTGAGCGGTGCTGGCTCCTGACGCACGAAGCGGCAGGGCCGCTTTGGCCGCTCCATGTGGCGGGCAGGCTGCTGCCGCGTGTTTACCCCGGAGGGAAGGCGCTAATTAAAACCCAAACCCTTCCAAGTTCCCTCCAACCATGCACTACTAGACACCACCCGCCCCGGCAGCCCTTTAATCTTGACACGGCGCCGTCGGACTCTGCTCTCCCTCGAAGGGCCTCCCGTGCAGCTTGCCCAAACATTTGTGTGGAGCCCCTCTGATCTCGGCGGTTGTGCTGTTGCCCTTCGAGGGGAAAGGCCGCCATTTGAATTGTCATTTGTTTTGCCTAAGTGGGAACAAGATGTGTTCAGTCTGCTGAAGTTTTGAGAAAGCAGAAGCATGTGCCGTACGTGTAAACAAACCACGGACCCTTGCAAGTAGGGGGGGAAAACGTAATCACGCTCATTTCTGCCTGCACGAACGCTGAACTTCTGAACCTTTGGAATCAGGGCCTTCTTGAATGGTTTTGACCTACCTCCAAATCTCATTCCCCTTTCTCCCCGTTAAACACTTTCACACTTTGCAACACGTTTAGACAGTTTGGAGAGCTTCCACGGCAAGTCTTCTGGTCTAATCTGAAGGGAGAGCAAGTAGCCCTAGAAGAGCAGGGATGGAAGGCTTAATTAATGGGCAGCTCTGTGATTTTAAGCTGACGTGAGCACCACAGCTACACGATGCTCCTCCTGCTCCTCACTTCTTTGTGGTGTTTTCTGCACCCATCCCACCCCTCTTTGAGCTGGTACAGGTATCTGAGGGTTTTTCCTGCGGTTTTAGCTTTGTGAGCAGGTTGACCATGTGTTTAATAAAAATGCCAGCCAATGCTTGCATGAGGGAGACAAGGCAGCAAGGGCAGGTGGTGGCAGCAGCACCTGTGCCAGTTTAGGCTGCAGTGGAAGTTTGCTCTCAGCTGGTGATGTGAAGAGGCACAAGGAACGAGCAGTTTCCTCTGCTTTCAGCAGAAAGTGTAAATGGGCAGGATATAACAGTTTGACTCATGATTATTGTTATATTCTATCGCGATTTAGTTTTCCTGTTGTCTTCTTAAGGTTTAACTTTCATTTATATACCTGAAAGCATTTTGGACCTGGTGACTCACCTTTAGGTCAGCAGTGGTTTTCTTGGTGCTGAGTTTTCCTGCAATTTTACAGAAATGGCAAAACTCAAGCCTAAAAAATGATACCCTTGTAGAGAAATGGTCTGTCTAATCAAGTACTGTCAGATGGAGGGCAGAGTTTCCTTTACTGTAAAGATCTTTCTTAACTTCATGACTCAAACGACTGAGACCCTGTAAGCTCAGGAAAATCTTTTCAGTGGATGTAAACACCTGGTGGGGTGGCCTAAAGAAATCAGAGCCAAACTCTTTGCAGGGATGCCAAGTGATGGGACAAGAGGCAATGGACACAAGCAGAAATAAAGGAAATCAAATTTAAGCATTAAAACAAACAAACTTTTTAACTGTGGGGCCATTGAGCTGTGGAGTCTGTCCTGGAAGATCTGTTCTAGCTGCCCCTGCTTTGAGCTGGAGGTTGGACTAGATGATCTCTAGAGGTCCCATTCATCCCCAACAATTACCTGTGACTCTGTTTGGGTCTACAGAGGGACTTTGAACTAAAAGGTTTGTACATGTGGGATTTTTATCTTGTAGAACATTCAAACATTTGCCACGAACGCTGGTTAGTCACTAGTTTTTCTTTTTAAAAAAAAAAAAAAAAGGCAAATTGTATTTTTTGCTATGCTAGTTATGGTAAGAGAGCTTATGATTTTAAACTTTGTATTTAGATCATGTCTTTTTACATTGATTCATTATGTGAATTTTAATATTTATTTTTCAGAACTCTGCCTTTTGATGTATTTGTACAGAGAGCAGCTGAAGCCAAACACACAGAGTACTTTCTGTCTGAGGTAATTTCCTTAGTACTCCAGTTTCTTCCATCGGTTATTTTACCAGGATACCAGATTACCATTTATTTAACGGCTTCCTGCATCAATGTATTGAAGCGCTTAAGTTAAAACCCGTACTTGCTTTGAATCCGTCTGGAAAAGAGCAATATTAAAGCAGCTGTTAGGTTTTGATTTTAAGTCTCTCTCACCTCACTCTTCTTCACATTCAGCTAATCAAGTTTTTTGTTTTTTTTTTTTAATTGCTTGAGATAAGCAACAGTGAGCAGTAGTGGAAAGGCAGGAGAACAAAGTACCTGAAGTTGTGAGTGCCACTTATTTGCATCATATTTTAATATCCCTATATTAGATCAATGAGAAATCATAGGCTCTTTCTTTTAAGTGAACATGTAATTTATATGTAGTGTATATGTAATTTATATCAGAAGACATAACTTTGTTTTTGTGTTATGTTCAGGATGAAAAGTACTACTTGCGATCTCTGGGCGAGGATCCTAGACAGGTCAGTTACCTCATGTTGCAATTCTGATATTGTAAAATAGCAGGTTAAAAGCCTGTTGTCATCTGCTCTCTGTGTAGTACAGATGTACGACTTGTTTATGGTCAGTTGGCCTATGAATGTGACTGTATTTAGGTCAGAATATTTAAACCTAAGTGTCTAAAATAAGGTTTTATACAAGAGCTTAAGCAGTTACTGAAACTTTCACCTGCCATTCTCTAGCTAGTGTTGTAACATAATAAAAGAGTTTTCTGATGATCTGTTGCTGCTTCAGTGCACTGTGTAGCAGTCATAGCTCAAAGCATATTCATAATTCTGGCTGGCATAATTTTTGTTGCTGGTGACCAAGTCAACACTGAAAGGATGACCACCACCAAAAACATTAATATTTCCAGCTCTTTGCCAGTGCTGAATGTTCTGTGGCTGTTTCTGAAGTTCCAGCCCTGCATTCCCCTAGGATGAGAAATGATTATCAGCCGATTCCATTTCAGTTTACATGCATCCTCCTCTAACTGTTCTATCCTTTTTCATTCAGGATGTTGCAGATATCAGAAAACAGTTTCCTGTTTTGGCAGAAGATATTCAGATCCCAGAGTATTTTGAAAAGGAGCAGTTTTTCTCTAGTGTCTTCCGCATCAGTTCAGCAGGATTGCAGCTCTGGACACACTATGATGTAAGCAATGCCTTTATTTATCCATAAGGGTTGCAGATAATCTTGCAGGATTGATACACTAAGTAGCAAATCTCTTGTGTTGTGAGTCACTTTGCAGATTTTGGAATTTTTAAATTGCATCATGTTCTGTGTAGTAAATTTTAAATACAGTTATTGTGTGGGCATAATATCTTACCGCTTCTATGTCTAATCATGAAATTCCAATTTGAAGAGATTAAAAGTTGTTTGATTCTTTACTGTTTTATTTTGCATTTCAGTTAAAAATCTAAAACAAAGTAACTTTTAACATTTTTATCCTAAAGATTACCTTCGTTTTTCAATCTGAAAACTGTAATTATATAGTCTGTTGCTGCAGTGCAATAGATTATAAATAAGGTTGTCTTGTAAAATAATTTTGAATAATTTGGTTGTAAAAATGTACTTTTTGTATTATAGTTGGGGAAGAATAAATACTGGTAAAAGTACTGGTAAAAAAAAAATAAAATAAATACTGGTAAAATGTCAGCAAAATAAAGTAGAATAAATACGGAAGAAGACAAAGAATTTCAAATGTATTATGCATTTTATTTTTTTTTTGCTTTATGCATTTAAAACACAGTATGTCTTCATGCTTTAAGATCAAGAATATGATTCCTCTGTAGGAAAAAAAAGATACAGCTGTTGGAAAACAATTTTTTTCTATGTATGATATCTGTAAAAAAAAAATGCAGCTAAAGGATAAAATAGCAGAAACTCTCTAATTGTTTTGGATGGATTCATTCTATAGGTAGATGCTCTTTCAGTTAATTCTTAACATGTGAAGATTTTAATATTTCACTGTTTATGCTGATGATATTTTAGATTATTTGGAGACTATATATTCATTCTTAACTCTTGGCTGACATCTCTCTAACTATGCTCATTCCAGGTAATGGATAACTTCTTAATCCAAGTAACAGGGAAAAAGCGAGTGTTTTTGTATAGTCCTCAAGATGCACCATATTTATATTTATCAGGTGTGTATATTACATACATCTAGTTCCGAATTTGGTGACCATAGTTGTTTTCTCAGTTGACTAGTACTGTGTTACAGGAAGAAAAAATCCCTGACTGGCAACTGTTGTAAAACAATTCACTTGCCATCTTTCCTCTGGTGCTATTTGCTGAAATAAGGAATTTTAGTGGGGCAGGTTAGGAAATGTGCAAAGGAGCAGTGCAACCAGCCCACCTTCTCTGCCTGGTTGTGGTTGCACCACCTAACTGAGGAGGAGTGCAGTGCTCTGCCTGGGTTTGAAGTGGGATTTTAAATGTCAGAGAAAGTTTTCTGTAGTGTTAGTAAGATTGCAGATACTGGAAAAAAGTAGACAACAGAACAGCGTGTCTCCTGAGTAAATAATAAGTGCCATCAAGTTTGCCGTGTTTTTAGAAGAGTTATAGAACAATAAAACAGTATTATATCTGATGGAAGAACTAGCACTTCTAGCAATTTATTAAAGATTTATTACTGTTTGGGAGAGTAAGAATGTTTCTTGTTTCTGAAAACTTTCCTAAGGCTCTAAATCAGAGGTGCTGGATGTGGATAATCCAGACTTTGAGAAATACCCCCTTTTCCTAAAAGCTAAGCGCTATGAATGTCACCTGGAAGCGGGAGATGTATTATTTATTCCAGGTAAGTAACTAGTAGCTCTCACTCATGTTTCATTTTTTAAAGATTTTGACCGATACTGGAGGTTTGCATTAGGGTTTGGACAATCTGTGCAAGGTAAGGGACTCATTCAATAAATACATGTATAGATGGAGAGTAGGAGATGAATGAGGTGAACAAGAAATGTCTCACTTTGATCTTACACACTTATCTGTGAATCTGAGTACCACTTTAGACTTCAGTGATTGCTACTTTTGCATAAAGTTACAGAGATAGATGTAAACATCGTTAAGAACTTTTTAAATTTGTTGCAATGCAATCTTTTAGGGGAGTGATTTTAGTTTTATAAATAAACAAAAAGGGAAGTTGTTGAGGCTTTTCCTCACTAGATTTAGTCTGGCTGATTCTGGTGCTTGTTATGAATCACTTGGAAGTTTTATATATTAATTTTCATTTTAGACATTTTTCTTTCTACAGCTTTGTGGTTCCATAACGTAGTTTCTGAGGAGTTTGGAGTGGGAGTGAATGTCTTTTGGAAGCACCTTCCCTCTAAGTGCTATGATAAAAATGACCCTTACGGAAATAAAGATCCCACCGCAGCCTCTAGAGCTATGCAAATCTTGGACAGAGCCCTGAAAACACTTGAAGAACTACCTGAGGAGTACAGGGATTTTTATGCTCGGAGAATGGTGCTACGCATCCAAGAAAAAGCCTATAGGACGGACTATGAGTAAAATAACACACTGCAAGGCACCAAAATCTTCTGAACTCACAGAAGCATGTGTTGTTATGGATACTGTACTGTGTACATAAATGCACTTTCTGTAAGACTAATAAAAACATTGTTATAAACTTGCCTGGGGGTGACTGCTTACCTTGCAGATGCTTTTTGTCACATGCAGTGTGTAATCTGCTTGATCCGGGTATCTCTTTCCTGTAGAACATGTTTGCAGTTCATGGCTGCAGTATCTACACTCTTACATTTTTGGAGTGTTTTGATTCAATATTTCTGCAGGAGAATCCTGACATGCGGGCTGACAGTGTCTGCTCAGAAGTACCTATTCATCTTCCTGAATGCCACCTCATTTAGTGAAGCCTAGCAAAGCCACAGTGGGCTCTGGGAGCTCCAAGGCGGGGGGTCCTGGACCTAATGGTCACTCTTTGCTTTCCAGTAGGAGCCTGGTGGTAGGCTGGGGTGAAACTGCAGAGCTGAGGCAGGCATGAAGAGAAGCAAAGAATAAACAACTGTTCAAGATCAAGTTGCTGCTTGACACAAGGTAAATAATCTCCATTTTCCTAGCTGATTAAGGGCTTGAGCCACTTGTCAGAACCACGCAGCTGCCCCGGTACATGGGCAGCCTCACTGTTACAGTAACTATTTGCAATGAATGTACTCCCAAACCCAACGGGCTACAGCTGAAGACTCTGAAGTTTATAATGTTGGAGTAGACGTAGAAGCTTTTGAGAGCAGGATCGAGATGCAGTATGTTGCCGTATGAAAGGAAGCCTTCCAAGGTGGAGCCCGTTGCTCGTGGGTGCTTGCTGGCAGGTTGGTGCTTACAGAAGTCTTGTAAAATAAAGATGGGCATCCCACAGATGGCATAGATTGCCATCATGCACGCGAAATCCCTATGATGTTATGACTTGGGTTGCTTGGAGAACCCAGTCTCAGCAGTGTGTACCTGTCACTTAGGTCAGTCCGCTGCTTCCAGTGATGCCTTTGGAGAAGTGCAGCGTGCCAAGGGCTGTTACAATAGATACACTGTGTTCATAAAGCACTGCAAAATGCGATTCTCCAGAGAAGCAGGGGCTTGCAACTCTGTGCAAATTACTCTTCTAAACCTATTTTTCCTGGCAGTTTAACATGGTGAAAATAGTTGCTGCCATGTGAGCGGGCATCCTGCCACCTTAATGAATAGGCATGAATGTAACAAGCCAAGCGATCATGATGGGCATCATTGTACGTTCTGAGGGCAGAGTGTAAATGTGGAACACTAACAGGTCTCTCGAAATTTCTTCCGTGGTTAAAGGATTGCTTGGGTGCTGGGAGTAAATGGGGAAGCGCAGAGAGCTGCAGGGCCACAGAGCTGCAGCCCAGCGCTGTCTTCCACACTCTCTCTGTTAACATTAACCCCTGCCAGCTGCTCCTTACGCTAGCCCAGTGCCGATCCCTCCTTCTGCCATTCCTGATCCTTCAGTCCCAAAAGAGGAGGCGCCGGCTTGGTGGCCTCCCCCATCACTTAGAAATAAGGAAAAGCTTTATGGAGCAGCAGGCAGCGTAAGAGGGATCCGTCAGTGTGTCTGCTTGTACGAAGTACCTGCTATTCCCCAGAAGCAGGGGAAAGGAGAAGCCATTTAGTAGGACACTTCAGGACAGGAGAAAGTAAAAGAATGAAAACCCTGTGGAACAAATGCAGTTCAGAGCTGTGCAACCCTGGTGACACTGAGAGTTTCCATGTTACTTGTTCCATAGCATGTACATTCAAAAACCATTTTTTCTGTCAGTGCCACCAAGGTTTCACTGTGAACCACCCTATCAATTTTTCATTGAATAATTTCTATAATATATGCTGTTCTGAAACACTATTAAAAAAGAAAACTGAACAAGTTCTAAGCTGTGCCTTCTTAAGTATAATGTTATTAGTAATAAAAAAATGTAAAAATTAAAAAGCATTAAAAAATGTCGAGTTTTAAGCACTCAAAGCCATCATTTCAAACAGTATATTCAATATAGCAGCTAGGCAATTCAGGGCAGAAAGCTGAGTTAAAGTATCATTAAATATTGACAGTATCTGAAATCAGTAGTTTAAACTTGGTCCTGGCTTTTTATTACTGGTGACTGATGCTTTTAAATGTAATCAAGTTAATTGCAAACCAACATCTGGAAAGAATTCAGTATTTATTTTTGGTCGAGTGAAATACAAAGCACAAGTTGATTTCAGAAGGTATTTGCTTTATAATTTTCTTAGTATGGCTGCTGTGGAAAGAAATCAAAGGAAAACATGGATGTCAAAATATTCTCCTGTCAAACTCTTAAACAGCCCATTAAAAATGTGTCCATCAAAGGCTACTGAGGTGGCCAAAAGGCGTAATTAAAAAAATGAAGTAAAGATCTCTGGCAACTGAGCATCTAAAAAACATAAAAATATTAATTCCCTATCTCTTTTTAGTGTCACTGCTTTAATACCTTGTTGACCGTACCAGGAGAGAATACCAAGTGCAAGCGCAAGTGCCATCAGCATTCAGGGAATATTCTCATTGCTGAACACACGCTAATGTGCATGGCGAACACTGATGCACTCTGCTGTGGTTCTCCCCAGCACCTCCTCAGCCTGAATTCTTTAGACAGGCATCACTACCTAACGTGAAGGGATCCGAGCTGGCCATGGAGCCTCAGGACGTATCTGCAATCCTTCTCAAGTCTGCAGGATGAAACTTCTTGTTTTGTTCATGCCGATGGGCCCCCAGGGAGACTACTCATTCTAGTAAGACAAGGATGATTTCACTGAGAGTAGAGGTTCCATTACACGTGGCATGATCCCAATATCCTTTACAGCTCCTGAAACCTGTGTAGACTTGATTCTTTTTTCCTCTGGCCAAAATGTATTTATCCAAATCTGAAATATTTACATGTTTCCATACAGAAAACACAACCGTTGAAGATAACATGTTCAGAGACAGCTACTCTTACAAGGCAATCTATGGAAGCCATTATCAGTCTTAGGAACCGTCCAAAGAAGATGAAATCTTAATTCTTTTAAGGGCTTGCATAAGTTTGCAGTACAAGTTGAACGTTAAGTTTGCCTGTTTTGTTTGGGTTGGATTCTAGGACCGAGGATAGAATCTGATCTCGGTATGTGGCAATCCCTGACAGCAATGAGACCAGCTTACTTCCCTTTTAATTGTTTGGGATGGTTCCAGGCGACATTTCTGAAAGCAGATTGAAAACATTAAAAGATCTGCTCATCCATACAAAATGTGCTGCTCCGAGTGTTCGCACAAAAATGTTTAGAGGCTACTGCTGCAGACAAGCTAAGGCAGATTCCGTACAGTAAAGGACATGTTGCTGTTAAAGCACTTTTACTTCAAATGTCAGGCAGTACAGGATTTGCTTAAAGCTTCCATCAGACAAACTCCATGTATTTTTCAGGATGACAAATGGGCAAGAAGAGCTATGCAGGTAGTGTTTAAGGGCTGCAATAGCTTCATCTGCTTCCTGTGCATTGGAGAATTCCTCAGAGGGCAAATCTGTGCAAGAGATGCCAGAAACCCTGTTTGCTCTCCTCCAACGCTGGCATGTCCCAACTGCTTGCTGTATCCTGCAGTTACACTTTCATTAAAACCTCAAGTGCCAAGTTTAATAAGGGAAGCTGACAGTCACAACTGCAAGTGTCCTCAGAAAGTCTGCGGAAAGAAGCAAAATCCACTCTAAACCTTTGCATTCAGCTTTCCAAATAAGCAAAATGTCTCTTTGTACAAAGGAAAGGCAGATGAGAATATATTTCCCCTTTTGATGTAACAGATGCTTTTCAGGTCATTTGCTTAAACAGAATTTGACCCTTCTCTGATTTCCTTAGAAAGAATTAAACCCTAACAAGAGGAAATGACTACAAAACCATCACTATTTTATGGTTAGGTGCAAAATGGCTCACTGTGACTCAGTGATGTGCAATACGACTATTAAATATAGCTACCATAGCTACAATATTGCTAACATTGACTAGTTTATTAGTGGAAGAGAGAATTATGCTATTTTAATACAGACAGAATGAATCTGCTCTGAGAAAGTATATCTAGGACTCAGAGAAGCACACTGCCTGGTTCTGCCACACAGGTGTTAGATGATCTTTGACAAGCCACTTCAAGACTCAATATTATTTTATTCAAGATAAAGACACACCCTGCATTTTAGATTAAAGATACAAAGCCATGGAAGGAACATTTCCTTTTAATCTGCAATCCTCTCTACGGAATGAAATTTCCCTGCTAGATTGAAAGGACTCTGAAGTCGTTAGCTCCAAAGGCGACACGATGAAGCAGTCCAGGGTATCCAGCTCTGCTTCCGCACCGTGCGGCTGCACAGACGATGTGGGCGCCTGCGGCGGGCTCTGCAAGGCCGTGAAGGAGTTGAAGGCTGGTGCACAACAGCGCATACAAACGCCCAAACCCTTTGGTGCTCTAACTCCTCGCCCTTGGCTCATTAGAAAATAAGGACAGCATTTCTTGCGTTACCCACAGGCCAGTACAACTGCATACATGCAGGACTGCCAGGCTCTGGGCTGCTATAGTAAGGGGAATTAAAGAACTGCTCTATACCAGTTGCTGATGCAGCTACATTGGTTTGCGAGTCTACACAGCAAGTAACGTTGTCCTGCATTAAAACACATATAGCACTACAGCTTATTTCAGTGTTATCAAGAGAGCAACAAATACCGCAATCAGTACTACAGTATATTACAGTTATGCCAGCACAACAGGTAAGTTGATTAAAAACACACAAACCCTGTTGACTTGTCCCCTGACTGTTCCAATACCACAAAACATGAGCCTCTTACCTTTCCTGTGTTCTTCACCACTGTTACTGCAGAACCATATTTGCAAAACAGCAAATAATCTGGATATACAGTGCTATCTAAGTCCAAATTAGTTTTATAATTTTATGAAGTCTTTTCAAAGCAACCATATGGATTTGGATTACTGTCAAAAGTATGAAATAAACAAGCCAAGAAAAAAAAAAAAGCCATTACCTGACAAGGAAGAAGTAATCATCTTCTGACCAAGTTTAATGACACCATGGAGAATTTGACTTTAGCCAGGTCTTTCTCCCTGGGCTCCTACACGATATCTGACACAACCAGGCAGCTTTTTAACAGACAACCTCCAGTTGTGAGGCCACTTTGAGGCCTCACAGTAGCCACAGCTCAAGAAACAGGGAATACACACAGTTCTATCTGTGCAGTGAGCATATGAAAAATATAACTTAAAATCAGAGTAAATGAATTTCACTTTGAGCTCAGTGATTCAACTCCCATCTGCACCGAGAATAAATATTGTTTATCTTCAGAGATATCAAAGTATCCATAAGATTAGAAAAGGCAACACTTTGAGAAGCACTAGATGAGGAAAGAAATAAAGAGTGATATTTTCTTTCAGCAGATCAAAAAGGATGTTTGGAACACTTCAGAACATGATCATGTACTACTTTATCTGTGAATATCCACAACTGTAACATCCTAATTCCTGGAAGACTGACTTTGCAGACGTATTTAAAATAAGATCTACGAACATTTAAATACATACAGCACTCCATAGTTATCTTTATCAATAACACAAGCTAGCACAGCTCACCATAAAGGCAGGACAAAAAAGACTGCACTTTCCAGCAGCATGTTAAGGTTTGCATCCGCAACCCCATTTCAAAATTAGTGTCTTATACTGATTTATACAACAACAGTTACAGAGATATGATTAACGTTAGATATTAATAGGAACAAGGTTGACTAAGTGACTGGTATTTAAGATAAGCACAAACTAGTATAGTTTAAGTTATATGGACTGGACAATTTCACAGAAAGTCTTGTTTTACGGAGATTTTAATATATTCAGCTTAAAACATTTTAGCATTTCTCAAGACAGAAAAGTTGACTTTTTTATGCAGAATGACTTGTCTAATACACAAGAAAAAAAACGTAATATAAAGTGTGCCAGTTAATAGATACTGGCTTGTACTAAGAACACAAACCGTGATGTTGCTTATTCCATTTCAAAACAGAAATGTGCCTTGTGCTAACCCACTATGGAGCAGGCATGAAAACAGGAATTCACCTCACCTGACTTTCCGCATTAACATCTCTGTTTACTGTAAAACCGTTAAGGGAAAGAAACAACTGCCCACAAAGTAACAGTGCACCCTAACAGAAAGGGTCACCCCTTTGCTTACTTCATGCCAGCTTTCTCACACAGGCAGGACCCTAGTAAGCTCTTTACTGATGGCAGATGCTGACTACGTAAGTACAAAGCCTGCCTGGAAGAAAAGCTGCCCCGAAATAGGTATTTGATTTTTTTTTAACCTACATCCCCACAAACACCCACTAAAGCATAATTCACAAATCTTAGCTGCACATTCCTCATTTAACAGTTTTCCATTTATACTGGAGTGGTTTCACCCATTTTAAAGAGTATTTTCTACATTGTCTGCATGTTATATTTTTAGCATACATTGTAGTGAATGACTAAGGTACATTCCAACGCAGCACTACTACTGTTTCGAGAATACAAACCAGATAGTCTGTCTTCCCTCTGAAACAGCAAGTCTTATATCAAAATTAGTTTTTCAAGAAAGTGCTTAGTCTTCAAAGTAATGCACCAAAACCTTGAGCTGATTTTAACATCTGTTATAAACTACCTCTATCCAACAGATTAATATTTTAGTAGGAGAGTCATCCAGAAACCTTTGAAGACAATGTCAATATTTTAACAGCTATTTTCAAAAACCCGCAGCAACCTGCTTTTTTGGCTGGCACTGAGTTGTTTTGATACTGCTCTATGAGGTGCATTACTATTGGGCAGGGCAAATTTTAGTGTCACTGGTTAATTTGAGAATACTGAAACTGAGCTGACAGGGAGCAAGATCAGTGGGGTTTTTTGTTTCATTTTTTAATTTATCACTGGATCATTATAGTTATTTCCACTAGTTTATAGGCTCTCTATAAAAAAACTCATTGTTAGGTGACCTACATTTACTTGGTCCTGGCATCCACTGCAAGTGTTATCAGAAGGACAAAAGAGGGAAATTCCTTTCCTTGAAGGAATACATCAGGGAGATAAGCAATAAATAAGCTTGAATAGAGTCTCCAAAGAATTTAAATTATATTTTGGATTCTTTTACAAAATTGCAGTTTGTTTACATGTTGTACTTTTCTCCATCATTTAAAATAGATTTCCACTTTTGAGCAGATAGTTATATTAGCCTAGTTATTCTTAGCTACAGAATTCACTTTCATATTGTAAAAGTGACTTTTTATTTGCTCATTCCTTTCTATTATCCTTAACACTTCTGTGTCAGGCTTGCAAAAATACTGTCTCCAGTGAATCTTAGAAATTTTAATGATTTTAACAACGTCCACAGAGGAAAGATGACCCAGATCCATCTTTCCACAGTATAAAAGTGAACAGGAAGCCAGAAGCAGGGAAAAGGTGTTGCTAAGCAATCAAACACTGGAACAAAGTGAACAAAAAGCTTCCCCAGCTCCCCCGGATCAGAGCTATATTTGTCACGCTGTTTTGCCAACTCCTGCTTTGCTATACTTTCAGGAAATGCCACTAAGCTACTGGTTTATCATGAATAGTGGCAGTTGTCTTTAAGAGTGATTCTCTAAGATTTTTTTTTTGTTTTAAAATGAAACAAAAAATCATACAGCAGTAGAAAAGTTCCAGTATTTCCCTTTTGTGTCCACCTTGCAGTAATTTTATTTTTGAAATACATTCAGATTTGGAGCCTGAATCAGATGACATCTTCTGTGTATCTATTTTTTTCTGGCTTTGTATTTAATTAGAGGGCACTTTTTTTTTTGTGGGGGTGACTCTAGAAATGGCTACTACAATACATTTAAAGGTGATCACAGTTCTACAAACTGAAGCATTTAAAAAAAACAGCTTCAGTCAACATATTGTAAAACATCTTCTGCAGTTTATAATATGTCATGTACTTATGGCTTGATCTGGATGAACACCAATGCCAGAGTTTTCAGGAAAGCAACAAACAAACTAAATAAAAATATCACCAGTTTTAGAACAGAAGGCATAAACATGCCTCAAATTTTAAATACATGTACTACCTCCAGTCCTATAGAAGCCAGTCAAAGCAAGAGCAGGATGTGTTGAAACAGCAATAAACACCACCCTTACCAATAGTCTTGGTCATTTCACATAGCTATATCAAATTTTCCAGTCCCAGGGAAAAAGGCTATTCACTACCAGATTCTAAGCAGTGAACTAAGAAAATTTTCAAGTTCTCATAAGGAAAAAACAAAACAAAACAAAAATCTAAATTGGCACTATTACTCCAAAAGTAAATATTTGTGACTTGCTTTAAATAGAAGAAATGTTATAAAATTGGAAGATTAAGTTACCAAATAAAAGCACTTTTCAACAACGTACAACTAAAACTACTCCAACAATTATCATTTTCTCTAAGCCAAAAAAATGAAGTTGTATCTGTTACTGACAAAGACCAAAATTTTTCAGCCCTGGTAGCTTTTAAATAGAAATATTCAGACTTTTAAATATCTCCCTTTTAAACTCCCATTAAAGTATATTGCTTGGGACATTCAGGGCTAAAAATATTTGCCAACAGGTCAAGACTAAATATTCACACAGTTCTTCCTAACAATTTTGACAGGAATCAAATGACATCATTTGCCCTAGATAGGGGAGTCCCCCACTTCTTTAAGCCACTGAAATTTATACAGGTATCTACAAAGAACACAAGACTGATCTAGTGTTACTCTTCAGAGAGTGTCTGCTCTAAGCTGTAAATCAAGATTTACAGCGTCAAAAGTGCTTTTGCAATGAATACAGGGATAAACATACAGTCTCAAAATACTTCATGAACTCTGAAATGATTATCTAAGGAGGGAGCTTCATCTGCAAAATGCAGCTGATCATCTATTTCTACACCCAGTTCTTCAAGTATCCGTACAAACTTCTCATGCTCTCTCCCAATCCACGATCGCATTGTATCAAACACTTGGTACGGTGTGACGTGAGCATGAACCTCAATTCCAGTCTGTGCGAGTTCTTTCAGCACTTCGGGGTACGTAACCCAAGTATTGCTTCCTCCAGAGTGACCCCCATCCAACCAGTAAATTGCTTTTATGTTTTTTAAGAAGGCATCCGTATTCTTGTCCTTTTTAGCTTCTTTCAGCTCATAGAGCAGCTGGTTCAAAACCACGCAGCCTTTGCTGAAGCCTATCAAAGTAAAGGACACGGCACCTAGAGCAGACGGCGCGCTGAAGTTCACAGCAGAGTTACTGGCATATTCACCGTCCCTCTGTCTTTCCATGGACGAGCAGCCGTTTGCCGTAGGACCAGGCTGCGGCTGCGACCGGCCAGGCGCTACCTTGGCATCCTTGTTGAGGCCACACACCCCTTTCTGGGACAACAGCGTGTTCTGGGCGAGCCTGAACGCATTAACTAGCAACGCGTGAAGGTGCTTGAAAGCTCCAAAGCTGGTGCTGTGCTCCGGCGCTCCAAACATGTTGCTTGCCACAAAGTTGTCGTAACAGCTGAATTTGTGCAGGTGCATTCGAGAACACTTTACAACCCAGATGAAGCTGTTCGGAAAGCGGCGGGCGAGTATGGTGGCAACGTTTTCGAAACTCCAGTGCTCCCACTGAAAGTTTTCCGGGTGGCACGACATGACCTCGTGATAGTTCTGAAAAATTTAAAAGCAGAAGAGATGCATTAGCACACTGGGAGAGTACTTAGCTCTACCTAGCGCGTGCGTGTCTAGGTATGTACCTGTGAGCACATGTTTGTAAGGACGGCCTGTGGGTGACTCACAGAGACACCCCACGTCACAGAGGTGCTTGTGTGCTCTCGGATTAACTATCTGTCCAATTTCTAGCATATTTAGACTACTTATACTACCTTAACCGTTTTACCACGTAGAATCACCAATGAAATAGCACACGGAGGTACTGGTTGTTTCTCATTCCCCTTCACTTCATGGGAAAATAGCAGTATTATCCAGCTTAACACGACACAAACGTCGTTTCGCCACGTTTCTCTCCTCTGCAGAAACACCGATGGTTTGACCACAAACAAGAGACTAGAGCCACCAGGAGGGAGGTTTATTTCCCACGCAGCAACGCGTTTCC
>JAWLRI010001014.1:213336-257098 GCA_034781795.1 Crypturellus tataupa
GCCAGCGCCGCACTGCGCATGCGCGCACGCCCCGCCCCCGCGCAACGGCTACCGGCGAGGGCGGGGCACGCGCGCATAACGGCCGCCTGTGACGTCACCGGCGCCTTTATAAAGCGGGCGGCGGCGGCCGTTAGGCGCGTGTGGGGAGGTTGTAGCTCTTCAGGAGCCGCTCGTGCTCTTCTTGTCTTCACCCTGCCCTGGTGTCGGCCTCCACTTCGGGTGCTTGCCGTAGTAGCACCCACCTAGTGTCTGTGGAGCTTTTGCTTCAAAGCAGCACTTGTGAGTTAAATCCGGAGGGGCTCGGGGTTGGGAAAGGCCTCAGAGGCTTGTGCTCCGGGCCGAGGAAGTCTCTTTGCAGCAAACCCTGGGGTAGGAAAGCAGCACAGAGTGTGTCTCCCCCTGCAGAGAGCACTTTGCTGCAGAACAGAGAGGTTAATTTAGCTGTTTTCTGGAGAGGCTTGAGTGTCCTTATTGTATTTATACTGCATTTTTGCCCTAGGGAGAAAAAAATAAGTATTGCAGTAAAGAAAGCTTCCTTATGTACATTTTTTATTTTATTTTTTGAAAAAAGGAGTGACTTATGTGGCAAAAAAGGTGTGGGAAAGGAAGCCTTTTTGTCCTACATATTTTTCTTGAGTGACTCAAGACTCTGCTTGGGTAAGAGAGGAATTTCAGAAAAACAGCCTGTTGGGTATAGATAAAGCCTTTGCCTGTGGGAGCACTGGTAACCAATCCAGAGGCTGCTCAGCAAAGTCTTTCCTGTGCGGATAAAAACCTGAAAAAAATATTGGTTGCAGTAGATAACATTAAAAATAAACCTGAGGTGGTAGGACACACTTAAATGTTTTGATACTCAGGTTGCCTTTTATAGGAAACTTTACTAAATACCTGTGCAGTGGAGAAGAGAGCATTTACTCTCTTCTCCTTACTTAAATGGCTTTCTTAAAAATCATGATCTAGAGTAGAATTTTAAAAGTAAGTTACTTACTTGAAAGTCAAGAAATCCCCAAATTAAGAATGCATCTTTGATTGCTTGTGCTTGTGTGTGCTAATAGGATCTTTACTTAGCAGTTTTTTATCTTATATTTGTGCTAGTCTTCAGCCTCTTTTATTGTGAGGCAGGCCGGTGTGCAGTGAATAAGGAGCAGAGCTATAATGAGTTAAATGAAGTAAGGAAATAAACAATGGAAGCATGGGATAATGGACTATTGATTATTTTTTTTCTTTTTGTGACTTTCCCCCGTGATTTAAATCTTGATTTATAGTTTTTATAGACTTTAAACATCGTAAATTAGCAATTTTAAAAACAATATTATTATTTCTGGTGTGAATCTTCACTGATACAATTAAAGTTTTTATTCAAAGCTTCAAGGAAAAAAACTTTCGTGCTTGCCACAAGATGGTGCTATGCAGTGCGGTTTGTATTGCTTGAGGAACAGCCGTCTGGCCCGAATCACTAACATCTCGAGTTGTGGATATTCTAGCATATATGTTACTGTATGGTGCATTTCAGCAACGCATTTTCTTTCACTTAGCAGCTGATTAAATTAGGTAAAGTTCTAACAACTTTACAATAGGACTGATAGCCACAGAGTAAAACAGGTATGAGAATTTGCAACAATTTAAATGATATTCCTGTCTGTTAAAAAGAGATGCCTAAATAGCTTGTAACCTGACTCTTAAGCATCATTAGTAAAATTAGTTAATAGTCATTAAGTAAGTGCAAGTGTGGGACCCTGGCACATCAAGAAACATTCAGGTGATCATTTTAGAAATTTCCTAATCCTAATTTTCTTTCAGGTTGCTAAGCTTTTTGGTGTGTAGTTGCAGTGTGTTTCTTTGGGAGTATACTCTACAGCTAAAATATTAAAAAAGAAAGTGGAAACTTTGACAATTGTTTTGCATCATTAGCAGAGGTATTAAGGAACAATCTTCCAACTCTCTCCATACAACTGCTTGTTTCAGTTCCTTCTTCCAGATAGGTTTTCTTGTATCATTTTTTAGAAGTTCTGGTCAATGCTACTGTTAAAGCTTTTAGTGGAAAGGACTAATAAAATACTGTCACTCATGTTTCCTATTGAAAAATGCTGCTAAATGTATTAGCACAAGAAACAGCATGAGATTCCTATGAGAAAAGCAAACATTTTAATAAAATTGTCCACAAAAGTATATAAGACTTTAAAATGCTTTAAATGTCTAGTTGTTGGAACGTTGATCTCTAAGATTAGTTTACATAGGTGGAGCTGTTATGACTAATGAAATTCTGTGAAGCTGTAAGGATCCACCTAAGTGAACTAGTTGGAGAAGGAAAGTTTGTTTTAATCAGTATTTTTAATAATTGAATAATTAGTTGTGTAAGAAGTCTGTGATCTTGTCCTCCTGTGCCTGTATTTCTTCCTATATGCTATATTTCTCCAAATCTTGTTATCTTGTGTCCAGTTATCATGTCTAAAAGCATTTACAAACATAATTATTAACATTTTAATGACAGTTACTTACACTAACTAAAAGTGATGGTGGTACTTCTTCCTGGAAATGCACATGCAGACATATGTTCATGATGTAACTGTTGGCAAAAAATAATTAAAACTAATGTGTAAGGCAGTATGAAGTCTTTTACATGGAAGACCATGAAAATTAGACCATATCTGAAACAGAGTTTACAGCTGCACAAAATTACCACAACTGTGCAATGTATTCTCTACCATGGAAATCAATGGTACGGCAAACAGTTTACACCTAAAATGGAAAGCACCAGCCCTTTCCTACTTTCAAGAGGAGGAAAAGTTTCCTTTTCTGGCCTGCTGTACATCTTAATTTTACAGGGATTGTTCTGTGTTAGATTCCAACACTGACTTGGCTGTGGTGATATGTAAACAGCTTCACAGTAAATCAAGATTTCATTCCTTGGTCTGCCCAAAGCATGAAGTTTTAATTTATGTAGTGATGGTTGCTTAGTTACTAAATTTGTGAAATGTGTAAGTTAAAAGTGAAAATGGGGGAAAAAAAATTGAGGATGGAAGATGAAACTTGTGTTTCTCTTTTAGAGACTGAAAATATCTTTGTTAGGAGTGGACCTTTGGCTAGGTGTGTACTAAGTATTTCAGAGTCTAGAAGCCAGAAATAGGCTATTGAGAAAATATGGTAATAACAGTAGGAATGCTAAACTGCTAAGTATGAGTGAAATCTCTTACCAGTACGGTGTTTACTAGAGTTCAGGCTCTTACGTTTTGTAGGTATGTTAGCAGAATTGCTTTCTTGGAGATATTGTTGCTTTGTCTGCTTTGCTGCTTTCTCTCCCTTTCTTTCTGGTCACCTGCAGTATACTGTATTTCTGCAAGAAGGCTAGCTGCAGTCTTAGTCTTTACTATATTTTTATCTTTTTCAACAACTGAATTTGTTGGGAAATTGGACCTGTATCTTGGTTGATTAGTATTGATGAGACCTGCATATTAGATGAAACAAATTAATCTGGGGAGAACCAACATGGTTTGGAGGAGCTCTGAAAACACCTGTTAAATCCTGATAGGAAATTCCTTTGGAGTTTATATGCAGCTGTGCCTTTCACCATTAAAAGAGATAATATGCCAGGCCTTGGCTCATCGTTTTGAGATGCTGTACACTTAAAGCACTCAGTTACCTGTTCTGTGGTGAATGGCATGTGGAATATTTCCTAGTGGTTCCATGTAGAGATGAATACCTAGGTCTTGACTCACAGTTTTATTGGCTTATTAGTGGCAACAGTTCAAGTGAAATTATAGCTATTATACCCCATTACAGGCGCTAAACAATTTACTTATGCTAAAAATCCTACTGATGGCTCTGTCTGCCAGCAACCATTTTTTGTGTGTGTATGGATATTCAGGAGAATACAGGGAAGAATAATTTATTCTTAGCAATTTAGTGAGTTGAATGGCATGAGATGGGGAATAAAACATTCTCAACTTGAGAAAAGAATCCATTTTTCTTTTTCTGTCAGTTGTGTGGAAAAGCTACTAAAATAGCAGATATGTGATCTCATTTCTGGTTTTTTTCATTGCTTAAAAGGAGTAAAAAAAAATTGATAACTGCTGTTTAATACATATCTTAATGTATTTTTCTGTAGAAACAGTGTTTAACTGTGTACCCTGCCTACCTGTTCCTTCTTCCCAACTGGCCATTTTAAATTTTAAATGAAGAGTAGGAATTGAGAGAAATGACCTGAGTCTTTCGAAAGCTCATGAGTGTAGCTGGATTGATCCAAGCTAATGTCCTCACCGAAGGAAAATCGGGAAGAATTCAGCCTTTGTACATCATGTTTGGAAGCAATTGGCTGGAGACTTAATATGTTGGCTGTGGACCAGCCCTAACTTGTGCTGTCTCTTGTCTGGTGAGGTTTGTAGAGGACATGGGGGAATAAAGGCTTGGAATTACTGCAGTAGGGTAGTAAAGAGTAAAAGATATGGATCCATAATTTGTTGTTCATTCTATCGTTCATGGAATAACTAATGAAAAGACAAACATTTTTTTTGCTCTGTAGTTCATCTAATTGAACCAGAAAAAAAAATGTGGTTTATGGAAATTAAGGTGTCTGATATATGCTCTGGTTGATTTCTTCCTAAGAAGAAAGTGCACCAGGAAATGGAATGGAAGGTGGTTTTTGTGTCCCTTTTTTTAAAAAGGGAAAAAGTGACCAAAACTCCACCCTTAACCATTTTTGCAGTTTGGCAGTGAAAATGTGGATTTTTGGCTGTGATGTGCTTGCATGGGTTGGCTTGCATCTCAACTTCCCTTCTCTTTTATTCTTTTCTGTAATATTCTGACTTTCTGGATGGATGCTACCACAAACTCACCTTGGCACCAGACCTTTTGTGATTGCTGCATGCATGAAATTGAGGTTATCCTCAGAGGGTATCCCCGCACGGTGGGTTTTTGGAATTTACAGCATCTTTTGTTTTAACCTTCCTTTCCAGAAGTGGTTTGGGATGCTGTTTGCGTGACACTGCACAGATATGAAGGAAATCAGTCCTGACCTGGAAATGGGGTATCTGTTGAAGGACAGTATTTGCTTAGGTGGGGTTCTGCATAAGCCTAAGGCACTGTGCTCATCCATTTGTTCTTGGAATACTGATTTAAAATGGTATTAAAGTAGAAAAAAATATAAAATATGTACAATATATATTGAAGTGGAATGCAGTTAGATGAACTGAGAGCAAGTTTCAGCTGTGTGACTTCCAGTGGCTGTTGAATCTTCAGCTTCCAGTGATATTCAATGATAGTTAATGGCTTGGGAAAGTATGTAATGGGCAGCATTCATAGACTCACAAAGTATTAGAGCTCTAAAGGCAATTCTTCATTCCTATTAATATAATTCTGTTGAAGATTGAGTTTCACTGACCTTCCTAAATAAAATGACTTAAGGTTTGACCTTGCAACAAGACTTAAGCAGACTCTGCTGCCAGTCATTTAAAAATAGAGAAACAATCTCCATGTTATTTAAAAAAAAAAAAAAAAAAGTCTGAGGTATGCTCAGCTTAGACCAGGTGAGTACATGGTTTGAATTGTGAGAAATAACTTACTGAAGAGCTATTGAGCTGTTAGGGAAAAGAAACTCAATCTTCCATATGTTGCGCCTGAGAGCAGGCAGGCATCACTGCTTGCTTTATAAGTACATCTGCTCAGAACCGAAAATTCATGCTCAAGACTGGCATTTGTCATTATTTTCTCAGCCAGCAAATCTGGAGAGGAAAACAGACAGGAGGCTCTCTAACCATTTACATTTATTTTCCCCATGGTCATTTTCAAATATGCAGGGGATTTTGGCTAAACAATCAATGTCATTTTTGTTTTTATTTAAATATCTGTGCAAGTCTGCTAATTGAACATTTTGTGTTAATACTTTGAGGAAAGACAGATATGTTGTCCCTTCAAAGACAGCAAAAGACTGTGCTACAAGACTGGCCATTTAGAAATTGTGCAGAAGGTTCCTTTCATATTAAAGTTAACCATAAGCCAGTTTTTGTTCATATCAGTGTTAGTTAACTGATTTGAACTTTAGAAGGTAAAGAAAATCCTGGGTTGTCATCATCTCAGCTCTGAAATCTTCCAGGAATGCCCATTAAACTGATGTGTTTTGATACATTATGTCTATTGTTTAAAAAAGAACCTGGGGAAGGCAGGTTTCTTTGATTCCATATTAAATACTTGAAACCAAAGAACCTGCAAAATCATGAGGAAATTTATTACAGAATGGCTGAACAGTTGAGGGAGCTCTGAACTCCCTGTGCAGCACATGACTTGTGAATATCTGCAATGATGGAGACTCCACACCTGCCCTGGGCAATCAGTTCCAGTGCTCTGTCACCCTCAAGTAAAAGACCTTCTCTTGTTCAGCCAAGCTCCTATGTTTTAGTTTGCCTGCTCTTTGTGCCTCTTGTCCTATCACTTGACCCTGCTGAAAATCCGACCCTGTCCTCCTTTGGCAAGATGTTTAGCCAGCAGGATCTGTTAGAAACCCCCAGAGACCAAGATGATGACAGGATGGCTGTTTTATACTTAGCTGGATTGTGGGTTTCCAAAAGCCCTCAGCAGTTATTCCTAGATCAGTGCAAGGGACAGGAAGTGGGCTGTAAGTTATTGCTTTTTAAAAATGTAGTACTTTGTAGTAAAGACCAATAATAGGCTAGACTTTTTTTTTTTTTTTTTTTTTTTTTGCGCTGGCTTTCATTCCTTCTCTCCCCTGCTCTCATTCAGCCTAAACTTATTCTTGCAGCCAGTCACTGTCTTAGTCTTAAGTCAGTGGTTGGATTTCAGGATAAGTATTCAACATAATGTTCTGTTTTAACTGTGTTTTGTCGGATGTGTCCTTAAATTTTCAGAGCCATAATCACTCAAATGTTTCTGTTCCTATGTGCATAGTTTTCATAAAAGACTGGCTTTATGTAGTATTAGCAAATGTTCCAGAATGTGTATTAGAATGGGCAAGAAAAGGAGTTAATACTCTTCTACTTGAACCACTAATAAGTCAGCTAAATTCCCTGGATAGTCACTGAAAAGGTGTACCCCCAGATGTTGATTTAGAAACTAATTTAGGAGACTATCTAGCAAATGAGTGTTAGGTGTCAATTAAATGTGACTTCTCCTCTCTACTGTCAGTCACTTTCATTGCATCTATCACTGAAATGAAGTCCTCAACTGCATAGTAATCTATTTCAAAAAGTATGTTTTTTAAACCTTTTCTAATATATGAAGCAAGTAAAAGTCACTTGTCTGCCTATCTGGAGATCTTCAAAACCTGCTTGGATGCAGTCCTGTGCCACATGCTCTAGGTGACCCTGTGTGTGCAGGGTGGTTGGACTAGATGACATCTAGAGGTCCCTTCCAACCTTAGGCATTCTATGATTCTATCTAGTACTAATCTAATTAATTTAAAAATGTCTGGGGAAAACAAACAAAAGTACTGATCTATCTTTCCCTCTTGAAATAAAATATTGTATACTTTAAAAATATGTTCTCTCAGCAACTTTGACTTTATTGAGCGTGGCAGTGTTTGGATCCAGTTTGAGAAAAGTTATATGTAAATAATATTCTGAGAGAAGAATACATGTTTTTCTACTATAATAGCTGCTTTTAATTTTCTTAATGGGCTTTTCACCATTGTTTTGTCTGAATACATTTTTATTTTTGTTCCTCCAGACATGATCCTGCCACAAGCATTTTAAAACCAGACATTAATAACATAGTTCACAGTTGTTACTGCCAGTGCTCAAACACAAATACTGCATTCATGTTTGGAGGAAAAAAGCAAACATCAGAACTCAATTATGTGCATTTGTGTTTTCTTCTGTGTTTAAGCAATCTGGCATAAGGAGTTTGCATCTCTCAGCCCTAACTGTAGAGGTCTTTGACTATCAGGATCACCAGCTGTACATTTTGCATTGTTGGGACTTTTATTCATTTTTATGTGTTTTTTTAAATGGCAGAATTGTCAGGGTAGCATGAAGCTTTATTTGCTTCCTTCTTCTGTAAGAAGAATATCAGGAATATCTGAAATTAGTCCATTTACCTGCAGACTGCTTGCAAACAGATGTCTTTAATGTGGTTCAGCATGATGCAGCACTTGAGCATCAAAGTAAGAGATTAGACTTTACTAGGGTGACTTGTAGTGTAGCCTTCAGCAGCTTGTGCCCATGTTTTTGAATAGACAAATCCCAGTGGATTGTCAGCTCTTCAGAGCACAGGTTGAGTTTGTTTGTCACAGTAGGACAGCCCTCCTGGTGTTTCAGCAATCCTCTAATGATGATTAGTTTAAGAATTGTATAGGTCATTCACACTCCGGATTGCTATTCAATTGTTGAGAGCAGTTACTATAATTCATCATTTTTTGATTGACCCCTAGAATCATACTACAATTGTGCCTTCTTCCATGAACGTAGCATGAGTAAATATTCACATAAATATATGTAGAAGTAAGTCTATGGAAGCTTGAAAATAGGGATTTTTTTCTGACAAATCTCTTTCTAATGGTTGTAGGTATTGGAGCCAGCTCAAGTATAATGAACTACAGTGTGACTGGATACTCGAGATTGCTATGCAAAGAAAAAATAGCCAGTGTTACAAGTGGTTTGAGGGGCCGGCAGCATCTGCTTTTCTCTGCAATGTGAAAATTGAACTGGCTTATAATGTGGAAAGCTTTGAAGACCAAGCCAATGCACCATCTTCACAAGAAGACTCTTGCATATATGTTATACTGTGTTGTTGGGGAGATCTTTTTGTATATCTTTCCTCAATCACTGAAGGCTTGCTTTAAAGAGTTGGTTAGTGACCATGAAATAAAGGCTGCTGGAATGACACGAGTTGGAATCACCCTGGAGGAAGGTAAGCATTCTTCGTCAGGGTTAACAAAAGGCACTAGAGCCTGGAGGAGAGGCAGTGTCGTATGATTTTGTACATGTACACACACTGTATATATACACATATATTTTAAATCTCAACAGTGAAAAACTTTACTGTCTTGAAATTATGGAGGGTATGAAGTTAAACAATCCAACTTGTTGTGTTTGGAGAAACACAAATGAACCTTCTGCATCTGCAGTTATTCCATGCTAATGGCTAGGGATTGTTCCAATAGTCTTATTAGAGAATGATGTCACCTTTTGTCACAGAAAATCAGGATTTATCTGTCCCTACCTGGTGCCCCTTAGTTTGTGACAAATAAAACATAACCCTCCTTGGAATGTCCTTTGAAGCTATGACATGAAAATATTATTCAAAAGGGAATAAAAATAAGGCATCCTTTTAAAAATAAGCATAATTCAGCTACCCGACCTACCCAAGATGTCTCAGTAATAGACAAGATAAAGCATTTAAGCCCCAGTCTCTTTTTACCTTTTTACCTCATTTTTTTCCAGGTTAGTCTCCAGAATGGTGATCCTGCCTACCAATGGCTGAACTGGCAAAGTGGGAATTGTGTAGATATACTTTTTCTACAATGATCTTACTACTTGTAAGTAATACACATCTTTAGTTTGCTTTTTTTTTTTGATGTTTTGTTTTGATATTTTTGAAAAGTAAAGGAGAGGAATAGGGGCAAATTAAAGTTGAAAGAAAAGTTAAAGGAATTTCTTGGTAATGTTTCAGAAGGAAATGGATGTCAGCAGAAGTTAACAAAGTATGCATTTAGAAAAAATCTGTTTTTCCTACAATAAAGAAAGCCTTGCCCAACTAATTGGCTTTACTGCGTTAGTGGATGAACAGCACAAGTGTATATAATAAAGTTCTGTAAAGAATGTACCATTCCTTCTGTCTGTCTAAAACAACAGTTTATAACTTGTCTAGTACAAATGTTTTCATTATTTTGTGAGGTATAATTTTTTTATAGTGTAAAGTCAATGCAGTGCCTGTGTGCTTTTCAGAGACATTTTTGGTTGCTCTTTATTTATAATTTATGTAACATTTTGATTTCTAAGTATGCACAGCATAACCAAGCTGCTGTCTAAAAACTACGATCCTGTATGGAAATGGACCCTTACCTGAAGTTCTGCACAACTTCATTTGCAGATAGTTACTTGCAAGAATGTGTCTTTGTTTTGGAGAATTTATGCAGTGTTGTTGTCATTTAGCTGTTTCAGGTGATATTCTAGAAGATCCTGATGAACATAAAATTAAGGATAAATTTTATATTTAGTAGTAATCTGAACTAAAAAGATTACAGTAAATTAGCCAGGCTGTTAGCACAGGATACACTGACTCAAGTTACATCTTTACTGCTGGAGGGTTGAGGTTTGCCCTATTTAGATCTATAGGGTAAGCACTCAAGATTACTAATTTTGGGGGGAGTTTTGCCACTGATTTCACCAGAACCAGAATATTGACTAAAATATTGCTAAGAATTTCTTTTTTTGAATACCTAATGCTCTTACACTTTTTAGTATTAGTTTTGATCTTTGGTATATTCTTTTGCTGTTTTACTTGATATAACTGTTTTTATGTTTAAAAACAGCTGTGGAAGAATGTCTGACTTGAGGCTCTGAATAAATTTCGGATTATTTGAATGATGTGGGATAATTTGAAAGGGTTGAATAAAAAAAGGAAGAGACTAAAAGTAGACAAGAAGATGTGGGAAATCTTATGCATTATAAAATGATGCAATGCCTGTATGGTATAGGGTGAGCATGTACTTAGACAAACTTCTTATCAGTGATAAAATAGTACAATTTAATCTCAGTGAATGAGTTCTTTTAATGAATATTTTTATATACATGCTAGTAGCTTGTGCTATGAAATTTTTGCCTCTGAAGGGTATGGAAGGCTGTCCTAGATCTAGCAATTATTTCAAGTATGAGTTATCCTACTGAAGTGCAGTGTAAACTTGTTCACTGATTACAAATGGAAAACAGTAGAAACAAGAATGCTTAAGAGAACTTTTGTCTCTTTATCCCTGACTAGTTAACAATGCTTACTAAAATATTTACTATACTTTTAATTGAAATATAGGATATACAGTTTCAATGAAAGTAGCTTTTTTTAGGAGTAAAAATTGTGCCTTTTACAGACCTTGCTAGTTTCAGTAATCTTCCTGTTTAATACCTATAGTGTAGATATCTGTTTTAAATATTAGTGCTTTCTAAATGAGTTACCTTTGTTGTAAGTCACTTGTGACTTTGTAAACAGTTGAGCTTTTCTACCTTGTCAATGAAGGAAACAGAGCCTTGGCCTTCACTCCCTTGCTCTCTATCTTCTCCCAATTCACAAAAAAAATACAAATAAGCAGTTCTAAACTCCTCAGATGTGTACTGCTAACCACTCCAATACTTTTCCCAGTACTCTAGTCTGTGTGGTTTTCTCTAAGGCTGCTTTGTGAGAGTTCATGTCCTGCCTCAAATTGGTTCTGCTTTTGCAGTTTATGCTCCAGGATGTGGTTCTATAACCGTATACTGACTGCTGTGAAAGTTGGCCTAGTCCTGTGTTCCTATTTCCATGGTTTTACCCTTTTTTTGGCAGTTTCTAGCCTTTGTGATGAGAGCCTGAGCTGATTCAGCTTGGGGCAGTCACTTTTCTGTTAGCTAACTTTATCCGAACTGCTTCTCTCTGGGATCATAAGCACATCCATGTTGTAACTGGAGCTTCGATAAGGATGAAGCGCGTGGGGCGACCACAGCTCAAGCTCTCACGGGACTGAGCTGCTCTGAGACCCCTTCCTGCAGAAATGTGCCAAGCGTGGAGCCTGGGGAGAAACTGTTCCCTGCCTGTTGCAGGTTGGTACAGATCAAGTCTTAAAACATGTATAACAGCAGCTTTAATTTTCTCTGGAAAGGACTGTCTTTAAATTCCTTATGAACTGTAAGGGCATCTTAAATTCTGCTGAATGAAAAGTGAAAAGAACAGTATACAAGATACGCAGATGGCAAAGATGCAATTTAGAGCAAGCAATTTAGCTTTTCCTTCTGTTCCCACATTGTGAGCAGTCTATGATTTTCTCCAGCTTACTCATTATTCAGAATTATTCATCAAATAGTTGTGGGCATTTATTCCTGGTCTGTAGTTTAGACACAAGCAATTGAGGGGGTGTATTTCAGAACTCAGATCCTGAGCTGATATTTTTGATTGGATGTTTAGGTCCCGTGATGTATTTTCTTTGTGTGACTTGTTCACCTTGATTTTGTTAGGTTAACATTTTTGGGACACATTCCATCCTTAAATTGTCAGCAAATAATTATTCATACTCAGAATTCTGTTTTCATCACTACTGAGCAGTTGGAAAGCTAGACTATCTGTAATCAATGGGCTTGGCCTAAAATGGAGCCAAAATTAAATGAACGTTTGGATGACAAATGGAACTGTTTTTTTCAGTTCTGTGTCTATCCACCAGAATCTGAAGGAGTGAGACTGGAGCAGAACATCAATTTTAGCACAAATTTTATTTTTATTTGTTTCTCTTAATAAAAACAATCATTTCTCTTTAGGGAAGGATAATGGTTCTACTGAGTTGAAATACTTTTTAAGGAAAGTGGGGTTTTTTTCCTCCCTTGGGAGAGTATCTGGTCCTCTTAACACTTTTATGCCTTTTATGTGCCTGTGTTCCTAAGCTATTTCATTGTCCACAGAACACTTATAAATTGGAACAATTTAGTCTGAATTTTGAGCTAAGTATTAACTTAAGAGTAAAATGTCACTGTTGTAGCATATTGCTCAAATTTATCTGCTGCTTAGCCCATTCTGTGCATGCTCTCAGCTTCACATCTGTCACTGCCAAATTCTTTGCAAAAACCCAGCTCAAATGCATAAGGTAACTGATTTCCTCACTTCCTCTTGATGGCAGCTGGAGCTAAGAGCATGCCTGTGCTTTTGTAGAACACTGCAAGATGGAAAGTGCTATGCAGATATTATTGATTTTGGGGCTGCTTGAAAGTCATCATTATTACCCTGAGCTTATGGGCTTTGAACTCTAGAAGATTTCTAAAAGGTGTGTGATAATGTATTGTGTTTAAAAAAAAAAAAATAAAATCTTGTGTAGAGCTTTATGTGCTAAGTCAGTCCAATAAATAATAATTTTCTAAATAGGAGCATGTGCCAAAATGCATATTTATGGTATTCTGGGGAGCCATAACAGCAAGCCTTAATTTATAGTTGTCTCGCAGAAAGAAAAGCTTTGCACTTAATTTTGTACATGTTTAGAAAACCAAGTTAGATTAAATGTAACTCTCATTTTATTCAGAGGAAGAGTGGTTTTTGTATCTTGGAAAACACTGCTCCGAGGTGGACACTATCTGGGAAAAAGGGAAGGGAAGGACTTCGTCTCATGTTGGCCCTTGCAATGAAATTTGGATGTAAGCAATTGCAGGTGTGATTCCTTTGCCTGATAGGTTGCTTGTGAACAAAACAAGGTATAGGAGATTTTTATTTTCTACTGTAAGTGGAGCAGAGAACTGCATCTCATGGGTCTTGATTTTTTTTCTTTCATTGAAATTTTAGTGTATGTTGATTTTTTTTTTTTTTTTTTTTTTGAAAAGTTTGTTTTCTGGTAGCACTTCCTGGACTAAGGTAACCTAACACTGGAAAACTTTTGATGGAAATGGCTGTTTATCTCTGTGTTCTATTGCTCTCTTTTTGCTCATCAAAGATGTATTCGTTTTTCATTTGTATCTTGTCAGCACTGGATAAGATGTCCCTGGTTTGGCAACCCTATTGCAATTGTTAATTTGAGATGTACTGCAGAACGATAAAGCTGAAAAGCACAGGGCACAGCCTCATCCCTTTTGAAATCACTAGAATAGCTACTTGGTAGATAGGAGCTGGAGCAGATTAACAGAGAACAGCAAGAAGTAAAAGGAAATAAAGACAGTGTCTAAATGAGACTTAATTGACTTCACTTTTTTCCTGACTTCTGTCTGTTCAAATGTGTGCTGGATCAGACTTTTGGTTATTTAAGTGTCAGATTGAACTAATGTGAAAACTGGATGGTCTCCCTTCTGTTTTGCTCAAGTTTTGTTTTCTTTTTGAGAACTAAGTAATGCTGAGAACTCATCAGGTGGGATGGGATACAGTATCAGGTGCACCACAGACTGCTATGCTCTTTCCTGCTTCCTTGGTCATTTAACAAATTGTTTTGTACAGCTAAATGGACCTCTGTCTACCTTTAGTTCCTCAGTATTTTGCATACCCTGAAAATGCATGTTGTGACATTATTGTGGGATCTCAGCTTTAGCGGAGTCGTTATTTTTCACTGTTACATTAGAGGGCAGCAGCTGGCTACTAAAGTGTGAATAGCTCGCAGTCAGCGCTATCCCCTTGACTGTCATCTTGCCATCCAGTTGCAAAAGCAGGAAGGCTGCAGCACTGGAAAAGGGAAGACTTGAAACTTCTTAGAGAGCATCTCCTTTGAGCTGAGCCTAGGGAAGCAGGTCCTGGCTGTTTCCCTAAAATGTAGCTTAAACCTCCAACTGAATCACTTAAAAATACTGCAGGGTTTCTCAAAAGAAACCTAAGGAATTAGGTGTTCAGCTTGAAAGATAAGATTGGCTTTTTTTGCCAGCACGAGCATACTTGGTTTAGTGCTGTGTAAATCAGAAGGCTGAGCCTAACTTGTTTTCCTGAAGAAAACAGTAAATCTCCTGTTGACTTGTGCTTTTGTGAGTGTTGTGTATGTTAGAAGTAAACCTAAATTGCTTACCTTGAACAACTTCAGTGCTATGTTAAGATAGTCATGATCTTTCCTGTTTATTTTTATAACAGTTACCAGAGTAGTGTCTGAAATGCACTGCACAGTTCCTCCAAGTTTAAACAGGCATTTAAACAACTCTGATATGTTGGTAGTACATGGCGAGTTTGCAAAGATCTTGGTTTTTTTGATGGCAGCCACTGTAATTACTTTAAAATCCTCATAACTGTTTCTAAATTACTTTAAAAATGCAACTCAGCTTTTTAGCATACACTGCTGAATCAGTATCCTCAAAGTTAATAAAGTTATTCCCTGATGAGAGTTCAAGTTAACTATTCTAGGGACTCCTGTGATTTTTCTTAAAAAATGTCAACATAATATTTGAAATATTTCATTTTTTTCTGAGATTCCTTATAGCAAGAGCTTAGTTTTATATATCTTTCAACTGCTATTTAACTGGGGAATTAAGATATATTTCCTCAATTTTAAAATAGCTTTATAGTACAATACTTTTTAATAAATATTGGCCTTTTCTCTTGCTTGATGATGCCATTGCTGAGGCACTTAAAGTGTTTCAATGACTGCTGGTAGAAATACATGATTAGATGATGGAGTATAAAATACAACATGGCATACATATACACTATATTCCATATTTTTATAAATAAGGCTGTAGTTTTTGCAATGTGTTAAAATACTTGGTGCAATATAAGTTGAACTCTTATGGGTATGTATACATACAAAGCCTGGGGATATATATACATGATTATTCAATCATATATCCTTCAGTGAAAATTATTACTTGATCTTATACTCAGAAATGCTGTCTTCAGTTAATGCTGTTTTGCTGTTGGTTCTGTTATGATGCTTAATTTTTAATGAAATTAAAATGTAGCTTTTTCTTTATCCCTGGACTATTTCACATTGAATTCCTCATGGAATGATGCAAGGGCAACATTAGGTTTGCATTAGTGTTATTTTCAGATCATGCACATTTTGCAGTCGTTGAGGGTTCAAAGCCCATGACAGTTTAAATAAGCCTGCCATTTGAGTTGTAGAACTGAGAGCTTTTCAATTTTTAATGTTTGCTGCTGAATGAGAAGATGCTAATATGGTGTAAGCTAAGCCATTGAATGGAACCCACACAAAGCGAGTTCATGATGTGGTGGGGTCACCGAGGGAACCTTGGCAGTGGGATTGATGCCAGTTAATCAGTGTGAGTATTTGACTCAGAATCCCAGTTGTACACTGCAACCTGGACATTAGCTTTAGATAATTATTGTGTCAGACTGCTATCAAATAACTGCATAAATTATTGGATTAAAGAAATTCCCTATTTAACAGCATTGGTAAACCTTTACCAGAAGGGCATTTATTCTTCCAAAGCATGTTGTCAGGCTGTTAATCTGGCAAGTTTGTGTCAGCAAGGCTGCAGACACTTCTGAAAGTGCTTACAAATCTTGTTAGTGTCTTCATTTTGCAAACTAACCTTGTTCCACAAACTGCCTAAGCTCACAGGAGCCAGTGCTGCTGCTAAAGAAGTAATTGCACTTTCCTCCAGTAGTCTTAATGACCGTTTGACAATATCTTGCTCTCTTCCTGCTCAGCTTTCTATGCACATGGTAAATCAGTTCAGAGTCTGAACTATGGTTAAAGAAAAACAGTGAACTGGTTAATTCCACTATAAAGGGAGAAAAATTAGAAAAAGAGCTTTTAGCATGAATGATTTCTTCATGATATGAAGACAATGATATGGCCATTTTTGAATCATTCAGTTGTGTAATCACGGACCTCTGAAAGATGCTAAAACAGTACTAATACTGCTCTTAAGGAGTGATTAAGTAAATGATCTCAACAAAATGAATTAGGAAGTACATGCAGTAGCTGGCAATTCCATTTAAAGTGGCAACTACTTCATGCCATCATATGGCAAGTCAGTGCTCATGGAAGGAGTGCACTGACCTCTGTCACCTTAACCATCTGATTATCCTCCGTAGCAAAACTCAATTCTTTGACCTCTCCAATAGATAAAAGTGAATGTGAGTGTTTTTTGTCCTATTTATTTGGTGGCAGAAGGTAATAGATGCTGTACTACAACCGTTGCATATTAGAAATTCCATGGCAATATTTTTCCAGTATCCTTCTGAGTAAGGAGGGAGCAGTTGTTATACCTTACATTTTGAAGATCAAATGACAAAACTGACCAGTTCAGTGGGACACTCTGAAGGGAGCAGCTGTTAAGGGGATAGTTCTGCTGTTTCAGTTATGGTGGCTGACTGGAGAATATTGTGACTTTTGATGCCAATTGCAGATGTTACTTGCATTGTTTTGTGGGTGGCAGTGCTGCAAACCATCTCTACAAAGGTCTGGAGGAAAGACTGCACTTTCTGCAAATCCATGCAGCTTGCTTTCTGGGATAAACTTCAGTAGTGAGCCCAGATGAAAGCTTGCTTCTTGTTCAGTTGTGTGCTAAAGAAAAGGGCTATGTTAAGTTGCACAGAGATGGAGACTACTATGAGCAGGCTAAAATGCCCCTGTAGAAAACAGACTAGCCTTTACTTGGAAAGCAATGATCTGGTTTCTGTTTTCCTAGACAAGCTGTTGCAGAAACAAGGGTGGTCCTGATGAAATGTTTAGAAATATTTCATGGGATAAAAGGTTGAAAATGTTGAAATGATTTAGTTTCAAATGCAGATGAATAATGAAGTACATGATAGACTGAAATGAAACAATAGCTAGTTGGATTAAAAAGGTGGAGTAGAAGCACATTTCCTAATTCTCTTTATATCAAAAGGAATACATTTAACCCTAAGAGCTCTGCTACAAGATCTTGAATAACATGTCAAAAGAATTTGAGGTTATTTTGTGGATAATGAGACTTACTGTTCCATTTCAGTGCAGGGAACAAGGTGGGGGGGGAAGCCAAAGCCCCCCATTTTTCAGGGGGGTTTAGCATAATTTGTGAGTCTTAAGAACTTCCGTTGCAATCACCTTTTCCTGAAGTAATTTCAATTTTAGCCACTCCTAAATATTATCTAGAAATTAGTTATAATCCTATTTAAAGATATACATATAAGCATTTTTCATTTTAATCCATATCTGTATTCCATTTCACAATTACTTGACCTTTATCTCAACACAAGGACAATAGAATGTGAAATGATACTTTTCTCATTTGTCAATTTATTTGTTCATTAATTATAATCTGATCGACACAATCCTTCAAAACTCTGCCTGTGTGTGTGTCTATTTCAACATTGTTCATGGCTTATTTAGCTCAGCAAAGTGGAAGTGGAGAGGAGGGGCAGTGGTAGTTTTCTATATGAGAGAACTAGAGATGGAATAAATATCAACTCAGGAAAGGTTATTTAATTAAAGGACAATAATGGCAAATAGATGTATATATGGTTATAAGCAAATTCTGATAGAAAAAGGCTGTAGAATAGTGCTATTTTAGATTAGTGGGAACAAGTTAATGCTACTTATTTTAATTCAGAACTTAATAAATTTGAGTGGGATAAAATTAAATCATCGGGAGATTGATTCTGTAACCCAGAAAGTACTGTCTGTAGTCCTATATCCCTAAGTTAATGGTTCATGTGCTACAATATGGTATGGATGTAATATAAATTTGACATTTCATACAATGCTCTTAAATATATTAATAGAAAATATTAAATAATCATTTCTCTTCAAAACTTATAATTCAGCATGTTCCTTTTGATAGTGCATGAAGGAGCTGAAGAACTTCTGTAAAATTGCTTTGCAAGTTACCATAGCAATTAAATTGTAGGGTTCCATGGTGTTACAATTCCTTTTTGGGGTCCTAATTCTGTTGTATGACTTCTCAGTCACAAGGCAATATTTCATGTTTTATCCACACTTTTTCTGAGTATTTAGAGAACAGATCCAAATCTCTGAATTTTTAATGCGTGTTCCATGAATCTTACTGAAGTATATCAACTATTTCAATTTTCTTAGACTTTGAATTTTTTGTCTGCCTGGTTTGCACATACAAACTGTAGACAAGAAGGGCACAGCTAATGATATCAGAAGATCTGACAACTGGGGATCTGTTCTTGTAAGCATTGTCCCTCTGCATGGCTCCATTTGACAGCACTTAAAGCTGTATTTATGCTTGTAAAAAGAAAAGTCAGGCTAATTTCTTTCCCATCTGTTTTGCTGTTGGTTGTTATAACTGTGAACTCAGGCACAACTTAAGCAGAGCTTTCTTATTACTTATATTATTGTAGTGCTTCCCAGAGGCCACAAACTGGATAGCACACAATAAAGATAGCCTCTCTCTGTGTTTTCAAATCAAACACAGAGTAAGAGAGAATCATTGCTGCCATGTGACAGAGGGGAGCTGAAACAGCCAGGATCATATTCAAATATGTTTGGGACCACTGCACCCTAACCCCAGGTCCTGTGTCTACAGGGAGAAAATCATTATGGCATTCCCTCTGGTTCCCTTACCGGGTGGTATCACCCTGTGCCTTCTGATGTGTCTGTGGACCTCTTGTTGACTGTGGAGGAATGTGCAGTCCTGAGCTCATCAGGAATAATGTTTTTGTCATGAATCTTAAGAGCTCAAGCCGTATGGCTTCTGGCACAAGTACTTCCACGTGTATCTAGTTATGGTGTGGCCTGGATGAGCTGTCAGTAGAGCTTCTGTGGGAAAAGCTGTGGTCCTAGCTGATGGTTCTCCTTCCAGAATGATATCCTGAGAAGGAAGGAGATATCCTGAGGAGGAAGGATACCTCCTGCAGACCTCAAATCCAAAGTGAGATGGTGTGGTATGCCTGCCTCTGTCTTAGAAAATAACTGAGAAAAGAGACAGGGGAAAGGTATGTGGTTATTCTAGATTGGTCTTCTTGCAAGGTCTTAACCTCAAACTGAGATTTTTTTGAAGGTCAATTAAGGCAAAAGTCTGTAAGATCTGGTGGGCCTTTGTAAGATTTGGTATTTGTGATCATGAATGCACAACTTTAATATTCTGCTATTGCTAAGCTTACTTTTCTGGTGCTTTTCTGGAGTGAATGTGTGATTTTTGCCTGTGAGGGGTTTACCTATAGAGTGTACCCATACAGTGTTTTTTCTGGAGGCACAGTTCAGATGTGGAGTGCTGTAAATATCAACCCAACATGACGGAATCGGTGTACAGGGAATTTCAGGGGAACCATGGCACATTCCTCTCAGGAATCGGACACAGAAAATGACATTTAGAAGAGAATAGGGATCCAGAAACCTGTGACTAGCCATTTCAAGTCATGTCATTTTAGGTACAGTCTTTATCCACCTGTTTTTCTTGGCACTTTTTTTTACTCCTACTTTTCTAGCATTAGTAGATGAGCACAAACAAGGGACTGTTCAGGTACTACTGTTTTTGAAGATTAAGAAGCTCCATTTCTTTTGATCAGAATGAAGCAATATCTTAATGGCAGTGCCTATTGGGCTTCTCCCAAATGTGGGAAGCAGCAAACACCAGCTGCAGTGCTTGCTGCACACAGCCTCTCCTGCTCCATCCCACTTGGGAAAGCCTTCTTGAAAGCCTTCTTCCAAAGAGAGGTTGGCCAGCTGCCCCCAGCTTGCCCTGTGCACAGCTGCTCTTGCAGACCTGCTGTGGCTGCCCTCCCACTGTGGCAGGGAGCTGCAGGATTGGCCTCCAAATAGGGAACTCTCCAATAGGGAACCCTGGTTTGGGGGTGGATCTTAGTACTTACATGTGAGTTAATATGTAAACACACATACAAAGACACATGTGAATTGTGTATGTGTGTAGTTATTAACCTCCCAATACGTTTTCCCAGGCTCTTTCTGGGAAGAAGGGACCAGGTAGGATTCTGAGACTGGCTTGAACAATTTATCTGATAGCACTAATCCAGTTTGTAAATGTTTTTGTATTGTTGCTGTGCAAAATGTAAAACGTGTGTTAAGAAAGTGACAATCAGTGAATTTTCAGTAAATGCATTCTTAGACATAAATACTGCTTGCTGTTTAATTTTCAAGTAAAAGGCCTCTAGCCAACCAGTATCCTTCTGCTAAGGAATCCAAATGAGAAACCATGTATTCCCTAATTTTTTGAACTGTGGAAATTCAGCTGATACTGGTACAAAGCTAGTGGTAGTACTGCATTTTTTACTGGCTGAGGGTCTGGTCTCCTGACACCAGAACTACTCAGTGTTACGCCAGATGTTTGGGTTGTATGCTCACAAAATCATTGTGCATTTATTCAAACTCCAAGAAATGTCTTAAATGGAATACTTTCCCATTTTGAGGTAATGTTTAAATGAGAAGCATTGAAAACTTCTTAAGAGCTTAAATTCTTCTACTTATATCAAAATTCTAGAGAGCTTATAGGATGAGATCAAATAATATGCTTCTCTCTCTCCATTCTTCTCAGCATTCTATAGAGAACATGAATAGTCAGTGCTTTGTAAGTGACAATAAACATTTAATCACTCCCATAAAAGTTCTATTGACAGGACAGATATCAAGAACACTCTGGAAAATGAAAAGAATATATTGATACAATATTGTCTCTCTCCATACATTGTACAACTCCTGCTTTCCAGACAAAGGAGCTGACAAACAACAGGATTCTTTGCATCCTGCTTAAAGCCTCTATCAGCTATTTCTTGTAGAAAGCCTTTTCATCTTTTTCCAAGATCATGAAATTAGTGCTTTTTGAGAATACACTTGATGGTTTTTGTTTTTTCTCCTTTGGTGCTTTACTTACCACGTACCTTTATTCAGAGCTCTATGCACAAAGTTCCCAACCAGTGTCTCAGTTGTCTTGCTCAGTATGGTGCTATACACTAAAGTTTGAAGGTTAATTTCATGAAGGAACATTTTAAAACGTTTGAAGGATAATTTTGCCCTAGCTTTTAACTTCAGCATTGTTGCATGACACCATAACAGCATGTTTTTGTTGGAGTTTTTCAGTAGTGGTGTGATGGTGGAATGAGATAGGACCTATCCCACAAAAAGACCTCATTGGTGTTAGTCTGCAATGCACTGTGTTACATTAAGGAAAGGTTTGCTCCAAGAGCAAGTCTGCCTGGGCTATTTGAGATTTGAGGCTTGATCCAAAGCCTGCTGAGCTTGGAGGGGTGACATTCCCACTGTGTGTAGTAGGCTTTGGCAAGGGTCCTCCGATGTCCTGAAAGGGTTAAGAACCTGATGGGAGTTTGTGGGTTGGGAGATCTGATACTAATCTCTTAATCTCCCCCTTCCTTTATGCTACTGTGACTAATTTAGGTTGGGCTTTTTGATATGCATTTCCTATTTATAGCATAATCTTTCTAACTGGAATCTTCACATCAAACCGCAGTGTTGCATCCTCCTTTCTCCATACAGAATAACCACAAATATTAAGTGTTTTAAGGGGTGCTTTTTTTTGTTTTACCACACAGTTCAGTAACAAAGAGAAGAGGAATAATTGTTAAAAGCTAAATTTGCTCCAAGGTTTTTATTCAATATTAGAATAACTAAATGAAATGAATTACTGAGGAATAGAAGCCTCCTTTTTCAAATCTAAATGTATAATGTGGTATAATTACAAGAAAAATAACTCAGCATTATTTTTTTGAAAGAGAAGCTTTCTGTCTGAGACTGTTCTTCCCTCCTTTGGGAGGGGAAAAAGAGCCTTCTAATGCTACATTTAGCTGAAAATAGAACCTAATGCTAAGCACATAGTGTTTTAACCAAGTAATTTTTCATTTTGGTGGGGCTGTTTGGATGTAGAAAACTAAATGCATCACCTCTGCAGGTTAGAGGCCATCCTTCTGGGTTTGTGATGCATTACAGAATCCCAGAATGGTTTAAGGTTGGAAGGGACCTCTGGAGATCTAGTCCAAACTCCTTGCTTTAGAGTATGTCTTCCCTTGCAGGTATTTGCTCTAGTTAATTGATCTGAAGTTTTGCCTTTTATAAGATGTATGTCTCATGTAGAATATTTTTTATACAAAGCTCAACTTAAGTTTTAATTTTTTTAAAAAAATCTGTCAAGGTATCAATAAAGAAATGAGTCTGATGTGGTGGTAAGTGGTGTTGGTGAATGCAGACAGTTGTCTTGCTGAACTGGGTACTGTGGAGATTTAGTGGCGAAGCCAATCTGCTTCTCCATTCCTTGATGACTTGTGTTCTGTTTGTCATGGTGACTTTTCTGTCATTGACCTGGGGTATCTAAAGAAATGAAAACATGAGACCTATGTTCCTCTCTTGGCTGTGGGTTTGGTCCCCTCATGCTGTCACCAGGGCAGCTCTCCAGGGCTATTGTGCTGCCTTGCAGGCTGCTGAGGATCACAGCACAGGTGCTCTCTGAGGTGCCTGCTTGTTGTGCTGCAACTTTCATTTCCATCAAATAATTGCTTAATTGCAATTAGTAGATGCTATTTAAGATACCTGCTTTGACTGTAGCCTATTGAACTTGTATGGTATTTTATTTATCCTGGTTTAGTAACTCTATACAAATGCCTGACTTGATATTTTTTTGCCCAGTGAAACCTGTGCTGTTTTCAATGAGTGGACTCAGGTGTTTAATAATGTGTACTCCAGGAAGGAGTGATGAATCTCTAAGTCAAATGGCCTTGGATTGCTGAAACATGATGGGCTATACACTTTCCTTATAGAAATGCAAGGGCTGCTTTGGCATTATTATTCACCATGTGATTGGTTCACAGGCTTGAAAATTTTATTAGTCTGCTAAATTTCGTGAGCAGGGTAAAGAAAGAATGAAAAGTACTCTAGTTGTGATGCACTTGATTGCAGTGTAAGTCTGTTTTAAGAAGAGACTGAAGCAGCATTGAAGGGCTTATTGGACCCTGATTTCAAAAAACAAAAAAAGAGAAAATAGAAATTTTACTGCTGGGACCTAAAAATGTCTCAATATCTATTGTTCTGCAAGAGCAAAAATAATTTCCCAGTTACCTGTGTTTCACTTCAAAAGGCTTCATTTAAGACTTTTAAAGTATATACTAGAAAAGAGATGAATACTGATAATTTCTAATGCTACCAAATAAAGATATAAATGAAGATGACCCATCAAGGTTATAATTTTCAAATGAAACAATATTATTTTTCTGTTCAAGTGTAATTATTCAAAAGACACATTGACACAAAATGTGGCAATGGAGAATGATCAGAGTGAGTGGCAAAGCTGAAGAACTTGAAGTAGAATGATTTTGTTTTCTGTGAATTCTGAAGAGAGATTGACATGTTGGGTTTATCCTCATGGGGTACAGGAAGTTTCCAAAGCTTGCCAGGAGGTGGGAGCGGTAGCAGCACTGCTGGGAACTCATCTGTGGTATTTGGTGTCATTTGCTGCTCAGGCCACAGTCAAGCAGGCACCCTCCTTTCCCCTGGTTTATTTCCCCTGTGACTGTTTATTTTTTTTTCCACATGCAGAATTAGTCTGTGACCTGAGTCTATTCCTTTCTTTCACATCACTGCAAGCAGTGGAGCATCAGCAGGTCAAATCCTTGCACAATTTATGCTCTCAAATGCAAGCACAGTCCTATGATCCTAATGGGTTTATGCAGGCGTGGATACTGGTGAAGTTTAATAAGCAGTCTTATTAATAATCCACAAAGAGGAGTGGACTTTCCAGTTCCTTCCTCATGAATGGGTTATATAAGGGTTAACAGAAATCAAGAGCAGTGGAACTTTTTTCCTCTGGGTGAATAAAGCATTCAGCACTTTGGAAACACATGAGAACTAGAGCTACTGAGTGCAAAGATGTCATTTTTCATAGTTTTTCATTGCAGAATGCCATGAAAATTCATCATCTTTAAGAATGTGGCCTTAGCCTCCTGCTGTACACTGTATCCTGTGTGAGTTTGCAATACCTGTGGCACTTTAATACCTTGCAGTGATGTAAATCAGCTGGTAGAAATCAAGCACAGCCACATGTACATCTGCAGAGCTACCCTGCTGCATGGGGCTTACAGTAATGTGTCTACAGGATAAAATTGCTGTCTAGTTATTTAGTGGAGTTGCACCTGATATGTACTCATCTTCTAGGGGGTTAAGAGTCACTAATAAAGACACAGTAAAATAACTACTTATTAAATGCTACTTGAATGCCAATATAAGTTCCTTGGATGAAAGTGGCTTCTGAAAGAAGAGGCTAAATAAATGTCCATGTAAGTCACTTTGATATAGGATTATTCACTTCTGGTGTATTCTGAACATCAATGCAGATTTAATGTCCATCTGGCCAGGAGGCTTTTGCCAAGTGCTGCTAGACCAGTTGCAAAATTCACTTGACTACAAGCTTAGCAGCTGCCAGGTGCAGTCAGTGCCAAGAAGGCCCAACTGCTAATGCTCCTTCAAGTGCTGGGCCTGGGAGGTCGTCCGTGCAGGGCTGTGGCGATGGGAAAGATCAGCAAGGACAGACTTGAAGCAGGGAGGATCTGGGGCTGTGTGGATGTTTAAGGTTAATTGGAGAGAGAAGCCAGCTGAGGTGGTCACCTTTGCGTTTGCAGTGGCCCTTGTGCCTCTTCAGTCTTGTTAGGTTGTCGGTTTGTGTTCTGCTGTACTACATGTTGCCTGTTATGTGGTATGTTGTAGTAACAAAAGCTACACGAACACAACATCTACACACATCTAATTTTGATGTCTGTGTCTGAGTGCTTTTGTGTTTTTGTTACTACTTACTCTTTTCTGGTTTGTAGACTGCTTATTTGAACAAAACAGTGGATATCCTTCCTTAGCGGAATGTTCTCCACATCAGCAGACAGTTTTTGGCCCCTAAGGATTTGGATCCACTTAAATATTGGGGATATTTTCTTTATGTAGCTGGTTGTCTTTGTCGCCGGGGATCTTGTTGATGCTTATCCAGCTGCTCTGTGTTTTGGAATGTGTGTCCCAGTGGATCTTGAAGACACTAATGAGGAGCCTAGGGCTAAGGCTCTGTAAATTGAAAGCAAGAACTCATAGCTAAGGCAACTGAAACTCTGATGATGGGGAAAATACCAGGTCTAAACTGGAGATGAACCCAAGATTATTGCAAGTTTTTTCATTAGGAAGATAGTCTCTTCCTTCAGGGAGAGATTTGTGTTTTTTGCCATTAGTATTTATTAAATTAGTTAATATATTTATCCTTCTAAGCCCAAAGTCTGTCTTTGGGCACTCACTGTATACATTGGCTACATAAAGCAATGTTCAGATGTTAAAACAGTTATCTTAAATTGCAGACATCTGATGATATTCATCCCTGTCATCCAGCTGCTTTAAGGTCAGATTTTCAGCTGACAAAAGTGTCAGCTTTTTGACTGCACTAGACCTATGTGGTTTAACCTGAGCTGGAAAACCAGGTATTGCCTGGCTGTGCTGGCCTGTGAATGTCAGAGCTGAGTGTTCTGCTCTGTTCCTGTTACTCACCAACCCTAGCAGTGGACTTCAGTGGCTTCAGAGCAAGAGGACTGTCTTGATCATCTGTTCCTGCCCTCCTGATCACAGGCTCTGCTCTTGCTGGAATTATTCTTCTCTTCTAGAGAGCCTTAGCACAGCACCTTGGTGAGATGTGGGGCACACTTAGTGTGCATATATATTCAACGGCTGTGAAAGGCTGAACTTGGGCAATAAGCATTCAGAAGATCCTGCTTCAAGCAGAGCAGTGATTTAAAGTTTTCTTTAAGACCACTTGTGTTACACTTCATAAAATGCTGTTTCACCTTCCATGTAATCAGAAAGCAAACTAAATTCTCCCTCTGCCACTCTTTTCCTCTTTCCTCTCATTTCTAAAGGTTCACAATATACCCCAGATAAGCTCCTGACCTGTGTGTAGTTCATCACAGTTCTGTGGACCCTATCAGAGAGCCAGGTCTAACATCTAACTCGGGACATATCTGCATGTTCAACTCTTGCTGCTGGGGCCTGGCTCTTTGTACAGTGTGTGTATGTAGGGGCTGCCTTGAATCCTAGGTTTGGAAAAATACAGATCATTACCTCGTGTTTATGGTTTGTCTCATTTTCACTTTGCTTTGGAAGACTTAATAGTTCATTTAAATTTTTAGTGTCTCACAGTGCTTTTGATAAAGCCAGTGGCTTTAAATGTTGTACAAGATATTTTCTACATAACACATCTGATTTTATCAGTTTAAGTAGAACTCCTATAACATGTTGCATGCTGAACATTTGTTGGATTAGATAAATACTTTCACTTTGGCAGCAGTTTTCACTCAGGGAGCTCAAGTATAATGAATTGCAAGTTGAAAAGTGGAGATACAGCACAAGTATATGGCTTGACCAATACATAAAGTTCTCTGCTTTTGTTTAGTCCAGATAAATTTCCTATGGAAATGATTCAGCTGTGGCAGTGACAACCCCTAGGTTTATAGTTCTGATTGTGCTCTGGGTGCACTGTGCAGCTGTGATGGTCGTGTTGGCTGTCCCCTTGGCTCAGCTCCATGGTGAGGAGAGGGTGTCCCTGACCCCAGGGCTTTCTCCGATCCTGACCTTTCCTCTGATCCCCGAATTGGTGTCTCTGGTATTACTGCCCTGCGCTCAGCATGGCAGGAGAACATGGTGGAAGGGTTAGAGATAGAAGGGCTGGCACAGAGGCTTAGCAGACATGGGGACATCTGCATGCCCACAGCTTGCTCACTAGTCCTGTGCTCTTCTGAGCTGCAGGGTAGCTGGGAAGGGATGCCCTCCTCCCTAACTTGTCAGATTTACTCTCAATTTTCTGTGATGTGTCTTGGATATCCAAGTCAGAGATTACCTTTTTTTTTGAAGTTGTCAACATCTGTGTGTGTTCCTCATCTGGGTGTTCACTGAGAGCTTTTATTTTCCAAGTGGTTTGGGGGCTGGATTGTCATTGCTTTAGGAACCAGACCAAGACAAACTGTAAAATATTGAGTTATTCAGCACCATTCCTCTTTTTATATATGTGTAGATATATTTAATATATGAATTGCAGCTTCAAGTTGCTCTTTTACAAATGTTCCTGCAGACAAGGGAATTTTACAAGTTAATGAATCAACTCAAAACCCTAAAAATCATGGCGATGTCCCAGAGATTTAAATCATTTCAGTGAAAACAAATGCTTCGTTAACCTGCTGTGAGCCCATGTGCAGTGTTTCTTACTTATTTACATTAGTAGAAGAAAATTAAGGTGCAAAAGAAGCTTTTTTAATACTAAAAAGTTATATTCAGTTTCAGATGAGTATAACTCTTCCTGCAATACTTTGCCACTGTTATTTACCCAGTGTAATGAAAGCAGCTCTCTAACTTCTCATGTCTGCAGGTCCAAGGCTTCACGTATTGTCCATGAAAACCCAGTGTTTGTACCTCTTGTCACTGTGTTTACTCTCTACCTGCCTCGTCTGCAAAAAGGAACAATCTTGGTGTAGTTCCCTGGAGCTGAGGAGCAATTTTTGCAAAATGCTCTGTGATCAAATGGGTGTTACCAATGGTTGAAGACACTGTTTTCTGTCAAGTTTCAAAGTGGATGGTTAATGCAATGAGTGATGACTAAAGCAGCTCAAGATTAGCTGCTGTTTTCTTGTCTCTGTTCGTTAGAGCATATTGCTAAGCAAAAAGCTGTCAATATGTGCATATTTTTGAGGTGCTTCAAAGTAGACAATACCTGAATATTTGCTAAAATTTTGCATTTTCTCATTTTTCATGTTAAGGGCTTCAAATTTTTATTAGTACTACTTTCATATCTTTTACTCCTTTTATATGATTTTAAAATGTATTAATTTCATATAATAAATGAAAATAACACTTTTAAATAAATGTTGATATTGTAAATTTGGGGACAAAAATAGATTTTTGAAAATGCTGACCCACATTACTCTTGGAGAACTTTGTTTACTGTTGTGTGCCCGAGTAGTTGCTTGGCTCTGCATTGTTTTCAGATGGTTGGTGTAGTTGCTCAGTGGTACTTTTAAAATCATGGCTTTCCCTGGTGAGGAAATTAATCCATTGATGATCGTGATAGTTCTTAAGGTTGAGAGATCTGTAAATCACTCAGTCTGAGTTCTTCCTTACTTCGCTTAGTACAGGAATGTAAAGATGGTCTCTGGAAATTACTATTCATGCTCCAAGAGCTGCCGTGGACATACTCGTAACATAGTGGGAGTTACTGAATTTGCTGTGCTATGCTACCTCTGGGGAGGTGGTTAAATAATTCTCCGTCAGACTGAAGAGTTGATTTGGCTGCCTGGAGCAGCCACAGGGCTGAGATATTGCCAGTATAGTTTTACCCATATAGCAGGTATATAAAACTTGAATCAAACTCCTTTTGGAGGTGATGGGAGTTTCAAATGAACCAAAAATGAGGCTAGAGGTGTGGCATGAGATTTCCAGTACTATTTAAAGCATTTAGGAATTCAACTCCCACTGAAATGAATAGGAACTGGGCATCTAAACCCTGTCACTGGCTTGTGACTGCCAGTCTGGAGTTGACACTGGTGTGTGTCCTACTGAGACTGCAGCTGAGCTGCTCCTCAGGGGTAGGAGCTTTGAGATGGTACTGTCTGTGCCTTGGGACGGGGTGTCAGGTGGCTTTTCTATGGCAGTCTGTATGATCCCATGTTTAACCCCTGTAGATCTATCAACAGGGGAGTTCTTGTCATTTCTTTCTAATATTAAGTAGGTGAAGGCACTCTTTTAGGTCTGCAGCCCCTTTTTTTTTGTTAAGCAGTCATTTGGGATAATTTCAGTGGGTGGGATCTTAAAAGAATTTGTGGCCTGGGATGATTGACCTTTTGCATGTTTGTTGCATCAAAGAGAGGCTGCTCCTTATTTTATTTTTTACTTGGTATAATAAGCCCCCTGCAAGCAACTCTGCACTGCTTGATTTTAGAGCCTGTTAGCACTGGAACAGATTTCAAATATTACATCAATTAACACTGTATATATCATGATGAATTTATATCCTGAAGGAAGCAGATAATGCTTCCTCCTTAAAGTAATATTTAATTAGGAGAGAAAAAAAAAAAACAGAATTAGCAGTGAGTTTCATTTTTAAAATAATGCAGAACAGAAGTGTGTGCCTTGGCCTCTTGATTACATTGCTCAAGAACCAATTGTGTGCTGTGGGGCAAGCATGAGATTAAAGCATTAACATGATGATACTTAGTTTGCTATAACTGAATTAGGAACACCATTTTTAATGAGATTATTTTCATTTTTCCCCTTTGAAGCCACATATTGACATGTGAATCTCATCCTTTTTTGAGACATTCTCTAGGTAAATTGAATAAATCATGAAAATGTATGCAGAAGGCTCAAAATGAGAGGACCAGTAAAAGGAATCCCAAGCTTATTTTTAAATAAATCTCTTCATTTATTTCCTCTTGATCTTTTAATTTTTGGTGTAGGCAGACCTCCCTGGTGCTGTTGTCTTTGAGCTCTTCATGAACTGTTAATTCCCACCAGCCTCTTATAAAAATGATTAGCTCATAAGTGGAAAACATGCAGAAAGATAAGAGATTTTGCTCAAAAATGGGCAGGAGAGGAGCATGGCGTTGTGCCCAACTTTAAAGATGTTCTGGCTTGAGGAGCAGAAGGCAGCCTATTGGCACTGTAGCCTATTTCCAGACATTCGCAGTAGCAATTTACTTATCCATGTGCCAAAGCATTATATTGCCTTTTCACTTTGTTTACCAGGAACTTGCTTCGAACTCTCCGGTGTTGCTGCTAGTACAAGTTCTGCCTGGTCAGGGGAAGTGCAGTTGGCTACAGTTTATTGCTCTGAGGTAGAAGCATCCTAGTGCCTTGCAGCCCAAGGGCCTGCTCCTTCAAGTCTCCCTGAAGGAAGTAAAACCTTGGGGTTGTGGGCAATTGGTGAGGCTGAGCCCATGGGAAAGCAAACTGTTGTGTGTGTTATAACACCCATGCTAGTATGGCCCAGGGCACAAGCTTGTAGTTTTGGCAGATTCAGTTTGCTTGAACGTGAAATTCAAAGCAAATCTTGGAGGGGTGTGAGCAGACATGAACCAAACCCCCTGAAACCAGAAGAAAAACTTCAACCCCCTTGAGAACTGAAGCATCTTTTGTACTCTTTTAGTCTGAAATACATTAAGGTACAAAACCTGCATAATAGTGTCTTATTGAAGAAAGCTACATGTGTTATACTTCCGAAAGAGTAACAAAGCAGTTTGTGGCCCACAGACACTGGGGCTGTGGAGGGAGTCCCTACTTTTTTTGGAGATCAGTAGATTCAAATCTTGATTCAGACCAGAATCTTGCCAGAGATGGTCTGGAACACTGTGGCAGACACCTTGTAGGTATTATGGAGGCATATATGAAATAATGTCAAAGAACAATAAAATAGTGTTTTTTAATCATCTTTCCTCATATTTGGTGACTACTATGCGAGTGTAGCAAGTGGGTTTTGGAGACTGGTGTTACTTGCAGATTTGGAGGAAAATCTGCATCATCACAGGATGATAGAAATAGAGTAAGACTGGTTTTTGGAGGTCTGAGCTAATGATAACAGTTCTATCTGGGGAAAAAAAAGAATGCTTAAAATTGAACTGAGCTAAGTGAGACTCAACAGAAAGAGTACTTGATTCTATCTGTGTCTGCTCTGTGATTGATTGCCGGACTTCCGCATGTTCTGAAGTTCTTGGGAAGGGAATGTCATAAACCAGTATGCTCAGAAGAGGGCAGCATTAACCTAAACAACAAATGGGCAAATCGTTTTAAGGTTTTCTGTCTACATTGGGGAAGCTTCCAAAGGATCTGTTGAACACAGGTTTCTGTGGCACAAAACCTACTTGTAGGTTTATTAAAAGGAGAATGCAGTCTGCATTCTCATAAAAACAAAGCACGGTCCAGAATTACAGGAGTGTAGCAGTGAATCTCTGCTGTCATGTTATAATATGCGCCTTGTTATTTTACAACACACCACTTTCTGCAGAGTAGTGATTACAGCAGCTTAACTATGGTTAAGACATCCTTAGCCACCTATATTGGAAAATCTAGGTATTTTGAAACAAAATAAAAGGGACCAAACTCTGCAAACTCCGTGACTGCAATGCCACCAAAGTCATAGCCACTGTTTTGGATAGTCCCAAATAGCTAAGGCAAGCTAGGTATCGATACAAGCTGCAGTAGGTATAAGGGCCCTGATGATCTCAACTAATGTCAAAAGTCTCAAGGCCTTAATTTTGGCTTTGGATCAGGCATTGAGTCAGATGCAAGATCTGGATTAAAGCAGGAAGATACTCATATAAGTACAAACTGGGTTTAAGTTTAAGGAAACTTGCTAAGGCCTAGACTGAGTCCAGTGTTCATGGGTTAGTCATTCCCCATCCAACTTCTGGGCACTTGTATCCGATGCAGTGGGTTATGTTCTCTTCCCAGTGACAGGAGTGCTTGGGTAATGCAGCTTTTCTCCTGGATGTATGTAGAGTTCTCAGTTGAAGGTACCTCATATTTCATTAAGCTGTTATCTTGTGCGTCTCAAGGTGGGTTATCTAGTCTTGTGTTAGGTTTCAAAAGCCCATTTTGGTAGAAAGGCTGCATAATTGCATGTTTAATGAATAAGGTCCTAAAGGTTTGTAAAGAGTTGAAGTTTGTATATTCCAGTAAACATGATGTAGACTAATTAGCTAGAAATTTCACCCTTGCTTGTAGTATACACCATTTTTGGTCAATAGTAGTAAAATACATGTGCTCTTTAGTACATGCTCTTTAATAAACATTGTGCTTCTGGCTTTCAGTAAGGAAATGGATTACTTATTTTTGTCTTATCTGGGCTGTTGGCACTGTAAAAAATCAAGCAGTAAGCATTACAGACAGATTCTTTCACCTGAGGTGAAAACTATACAGATTTTTTTAATACAAAAAGTCAGCATTTCAGTAAGGACACTAGTACTGTAAAGAAAATGTAGATTAGCAATAACCAATGTCAGACCCTGCTGGGAGAGTGGGAGTCCCTTGGAATCAGCAGTGAATAGTACGACTTTGTCCTCGGAGCTGCGGGTTTGGATTCAGCCATGATTAATACCGTTAGGACTGGTCGGAGCTGTTAGACAGCTTTGCTCCAGTCTTTAGTGGTAACGCACATAGCTCTGGAACCTCCCTGACAAGTGTCACTTGGCCTTTTCAGCTGAAATGCTGGGAACAGTCTGATCCTGGATGTGCAGCACCCTCTGCGTCCCTGCAGAGGCCCCTCTGCATCAGCATTTGAAACTGGTGCAGTAAATGATCTCTGCAGAGCTCTGAACTTGCAGCAAGGTAGTGGTCTGCCAAGGCACACAGGCATGATCATCCTTGCTCTTCCAGGTCAAGAGCTCTCAAAACTGTGTGCGTTTTGGGGATATATAGAACGGATCGACTCATTTTCTCAGCCATTAGGAATTGTATTTTACAACAACAAAAAGTGCTGGCGCCTAAAGTTTGTACTGCTTTGTTCCCTTGTGAGCGACCTTATTGAAATAAAGTATTCATCCTAGAGTACAGGAATGTACAGTAAGAAGTCTGCATATGATGTATTAAAACCTACACATATGAGAGAAGAAATATATTCAATGTCTCGTGATAGGTCTTTCTTTTGTAGATGTATTCTATAAAAAGATGCTGCAAACATTTCAGTGGTTCTGTTAGAAAAAATAACCTGTGGCAGCTCCTGGGACTGTGAATAAGGGACTTTGTACTGGCTGAAGAACAGTTACTTTTTTGCCAAAGTTTGTTGTACTGGTGCTGTCTGAAAAATAAGTAGTCAAATTCTCTCCAGTTCTCTCTTTGTAAAGGAGTAAGGGGCATACCTAGTGCCTCTCCCTAACCTCTCCAAGGATAATTCCTGAGCATCAAACAGAAGTCTTAAATGGAAAAATGTGAGACTAATCAGCTGAGAGCTAACTGCCTCAGCACTTGGAAATTTATCAGGTGTGCAGTATGTTTAGGAGGACATGAGTTTAAGAAACTTCCTACTTTTTCCTCCCCTTGTAGGAGTTTCTCCAACTTTGCATTAACTTCATAGGTGATGATTGTTAAGATGGGAGTCCTGGGACACATGAAGGATGGGTTAACTCCTTTTCATTGGTGTTTTTCCCTCAGCAGCTTTGCCTTTTTCTCTGGAGCATCTGTGGAGACTATTTTGTGTTATTTAACTAGACCCTGCTCTGGCCAGTCTAAGGCAGAGCTGACTCATAGGCTTAGTTTACACCAAGGTGCTAGAACACTGCTTAATCATGAAGCCTGGTTTATGGTTTTCAGTCTAGAACAGGTTCTTGGCTGATCAGCAACTCTGAGAGGTAATGGGTAAATCCAGGTGTTGGGAGCATTACTGAAAGGGCCCTACATGGGGGATGAGTTTATTGCATTGTATAAATAAAGGGCAAAATGTTTTGCCGGATGTTATGCACAGATGACATGCCTCGCATCCTTTGCTTTCTGCATCCATTACTCTTCCTTTGAAACAATCATCTTATCCTTAACTGTTTTAAATGCACTTGGAGGAGTACTGCTAGATGCACCCTTAAGGTTGTAAGAATAAATTTTCTCTTCCCAAACTACTACAGCTGCTCCTGACCCCTTAATCCTTGCAGATGTGTAGCCTTTTTCAGGTTCTTCCCCAGGTAATGGGACCTAACTACTGGAATACTGGTATTCCACATATGCTAGAGCTGCACAGCTTAAAGCACCTAGGGATGTACTACGTAGGCAGAACAGTGTGGGATTTTTTTTCTCCCAAAAATGTAAATGAAGAATGGTGTTTAGCCAAGCTGATTCTATGCCCCTCCATTTTAAAGGAAGACTTCTTCCAAACACATGTTACAAAAGTAATTATGGTTTATTTATTGAAGCAAGGGGAGGTGTGCAGATCTCAAAGGTGAACTTCAGTCCAGCACATAAATTGTCTCCACGTGCTAAAAGCAGGAGCTGCAGGCTGCCAGGATGCTGCTGTGCCGGTCGGTGGGTTTCCCTTAGCAGCCACTCACCACGGTGTTGACGGGGAGCTCTGTGCCCCGTCAGTGTGTGCGCGAGCTGCTTGCTTGGTCACTTGGCTTTAAGCAGAGATGAGACATCTACTGGGTTGAGGTAAGCAGTCTGTATTACCACAGCTATATTTCTAACTTAGGTTTAATTGCTCAGCATTTATGAGGTTCATAGTTTATTGTCTTCCTTGCCACACAATAGGCTGGGCAAGTTTAAAAAGCTCCAAGTTTCAAAGGCTAGAGCTTTTGGGTGCCTGCCAGCGCTGATCTGTTTAACAAACAGGCAGCAGGGTGCTTATTAGTAGGTTGTGGTTTGCAAACCGTGAAGCCTGGGGGGGCCAGATGTGCTGATCAAATAGTGAATCTATAGATCAGTAAGCCCATTAGAGGAAAAAGAGGAGCACCACTGACTATAAATATATTTTTCATAGGCTTCAATTAGGCCACCATAAGCAACTCTTTCTGTTGACCCAGCAGTCTAAATATTAAACATTCATAAAAGTAACATTTGTTCCAAATTGTTTCTCTTAGAATTTCCCAATGACTTATAATTATATAGTACATGGTGCTAAAAGAACAAGTGCCAATTTGCTCTTATTATTTCTATTTATTTCAGCATAACAAATAGTGCCTACTTGCAACTCAAGGTGCTTATGTATTACTCATAAAAGCACAGCAAAAATTGGCAGTGAATGAACAGCTGTGTAAGGCCAGGTGATTAGCTGGTCTGGATTGGCCTTGCTCAGTGAAAGCCAGGAGGAGTTTGAGCTGCCTGAAGTCACTGGGTCTATGATGGTTTCCAGTTGTTAAGAATCCAGCCAAAGGACTCTGCAAATACCATTGTGCCCCTTTAATTTCCAATTTAATCTGGAGCTGCGCAGTCATTCAGTTCAGTGGCTTCAAACATGATGTTTCCATGAACAGGTTTTACTAGATTAATTGCCTAAGATTCTGACAATTAAGTTTTTGTAATTGTTTCAGCCTGTGAATTGCTTGTGATTTCTTCGTGATGATATTGCTAAAAATAGTTGATGCTCATGCTGTGCTTCATCACTTAAGTTCCTGCTTACTGGCTGCGTACCTGCTAACCCCTGTCACTTCCAGTGCCTGAGCACTGGCACTATCTGCCTGCATATACTCAATCCTGCCCTTTCTGTAAACTTTCTGCTGAATGCAATTTTACTTTGGTAGATGTACTCATGGAGAAAGAGGTGGTAATGCCAGTAATGCGTTGCTTTTGTCTGTGCAAAGATGTGTGAATTGTGTTTAGAGTAAACACTCAATTCTGGTTTCAGTTGCCTCCTTTGGGAAAAAGTAGACAGATAGACAAAGACATGAAAGAGTATTTTCCAGCCTTATTTAGACAATAAATAGGAAAATGAAGGTTTTTCAGCTGAGAATCTTCTGTTGAAAATATAGGCTCAGGAGGCATAGAAGGAAAAACAAGTGCTTTTCTCTCAGACGTTTTCTATTGTATTGTCAAATATGATTCAAAGGTGAATAAGGGCAGTTTACTTCAGCGTTTGCATGGTTGACATCAGTTACTCTAGAAAATAATACTTGCTGGCGAACAAGAACTTTCTAATCTGTACTTTCCATGTCAACAAGTGATACAATGCACCAATTTATAAGTGAATCTTTACAGATAGCAGTATCAGAATGACATTTGGTTTCAGGTCTCTGCCTGCTGCCAGAGAAGCACATACATAATGTAAAAGGTAACCAGAATCCATGGCTTGATTTTACAGCTTATCAGTTTGAATCCCTCCAGTAGTCGCGGTGGGATGCGATTGCATTTAGGGTCTCCCTGGCAAGATACTAAGGAGTTGCGTGTCTAAATCTCAGCGTGTCCTTACGTTGCTTGTGCTAGTGCAAACTGAGCGTTCGCACTTGTGGAAGTGGAAGCACATTCGGCCTCAATGTCAGCAGCTCGGCGGAATAAGAAAAAAAAAGTTGGGTTGGCACTTTCAGAAAATGTTTTGCTTGGATGTTTGTTACTATTCAGTTAAGAGTCTGCTTTAAGTTAGATCATCTAAGGGCTACATTAGCTCTTTTTAGGTAGGACGCCAGAGTCTATTGTTCTGTGACTAAATTAGGACTGGAGGCCAGATTAATAAATAATACAATTCACTCCTCAGAATTCTTAAATGTCACTAGGCAAGTATACTTCTGTGAGCTTTATTAGCCTCATTATTCCTGTGCGCCGAGCTGACATCTAAGAGCGAAACAGGAACAAAGACTAACTGAAGAAGAGCCTAATGCTAATGCAGAAAACCTAGATACTCTGTGGAATATAGGGCAATCGAAGCGCCAGGAATGTGTGCTATAAGCAATTTTATTTTCCAAGGTCCAGCACTGTCATCACAAGGGAAATGCAGTTATGCTATGACCCGTATACTAAGCTGATCCTTAAGTGAACGTGTTCAGGTTCCCCTTCTTTTTGAGGGCCAAAGACTGTATATAACTCAGGCAAAGCAACCACTTGCCTCTCTGTGTTTGTGAGCATGGATAGCCCTATGCCTTGATCCAGTTTAGAAATCTGTTTTCAAAGACTATGAAGCTTCAGCTGCCCTGAGTGGGAGAAGGGTGAGGGCAATGTGCCTTGCTGTGTTCTCCTCTTCTAGAGTAGGCATCCCTGGGTAGGGAGGCTGTTATCACCTGGACAGCCAGAGTGTGCCTCTTACCAAATGGCTGTGCAGGAGCTGTGTTTTCCAGTGGCTGTGGCTCACTGAGAGGAGTACTCTTCAATAAATAGAATAAAAACAGAAAAACCACCTGCTCTGGCCAGCAGGTTAGTCTGATATGGGAAACGGTTCTTGCTGTCACTATATGGTCCTGAAATGTAAGTGTAGTAAGTAAAGAAGTGATGCAGAAAATTGCTTCACCTATAGTCTTTGTCCCCTCTCAGTTGTCTGCATGATCCCACCAGAAAAAAGGGTCAGAACTATTAGAGTTACTCAAATGGGAGAGTCCTGTTCCTGCTCTGGCAAAACTTGCGCAGTGTGTATTAACTCAGATTGGCCACACCAAGTTAGTTTTAATTATTTTTTTTCTTTTGGACATATTCCTTGAGCATGGTAGGTGCATGCAGCTCCCAAAGGTTTTCACAGAGTTGGAGGTGCTCAGTGCTCTGCAACTTCAAATCTTTAATGCTGCTTGGGAAAACCAAGATATTATTGACAATCCAAGAATGCCACATGCTCCATGTCTGGAGAAAAAGGAAGATTTTGTGCTCTTTTGTACTATACCAATGGATTATAGATAATGCCATGAAACTGGACCAATGTTTTCATGAAAACAAGTCGTCTTTTTTTGAATTCATGCCATCTTGCTTTGCCTCAAATGCTCTATTTGGCTGAAGTTCAGTGGGGGTATTAGGAGCTGCTGCTAGTTGAATGCAGAACAAACTCTCACAGCCAAAATTAAGAACAGTGCTGTCTTCTGTAGGGTTTTTAAAACCTAATTAAAGCAAATACTTTGGAATGATTAAAAGGCACACACGATTTTAAGATAAAAGTTTATTATATTTAAAAAAGGAAGCTCTGTAATTTAAAATGGAAAGTTTATAAAGCTTGAGGATAAACCTCAGTGAGGAAAAATAACCGGTTTCAGATGTTCCAAATATCATACGTTAACCCCAAATGATCAGTGTGTAACCCCAGTGTCCTTGGTTGGTGGCACTTGCAGCTGGAACACCCACTCTGCTTAAAGGCACCAGGCTCTGCAGCTCCACACCTGATGCCCATGCTGTGCTCCAGGCCTCAGGAGTTAATGTGGGAATGCTGGTACCTCCCTCCCAACTGCATCCCGTTTCCTAGCTGTGTCTGCTTTGAGCGGAGTTTAGACTAGAGATCTCCTGAGGTTCCTTCTACTGTGAATGATCCTAGGATTTTAACAAATCCAGTGTCTGCTTAGAACAGTATGTAAAACTGAACATCTAGGAAATGGCATGTTTTGTAAGGTTGTCAGTGTAATATCTGCATATGAGAGAAAAAAAGATGATATTCCAATGTTATTTACTTAAGAGTGGCTGTTACTTAAACTACAGAGCTAAATTTATTTGGATAGTTACTATAATTAAATTCCAACTGACTACTAGAAACATATTGAAAGTTAACAACTATGTAATAAACTTTCTAAGCAACAATTAAGTGTGTTGAGGAGACAAGTCTACAAATCTTTTAAAGGTGCAATTGGAAAGGAGGCAAAGAAATTAGTATGTGAAAAGGTTACAGCTAAAGTAATATTTTTTTAAAAATCAGCCTTTGTTTTGTCCTTCTGGTAGTCCCCTTCTGAAAGCGAGCAGGAAGGGATTGTGCAGGAGACTCTCAGTGGAAGGACATATAACCCTGTGGGAGGCTTCTGCTGTGAGTAATTGAAATCTGAAATGTGTGAGCTGGAGCTTCCTTACTGTAAACAAAGAGTAGTTCATGGGGATTTTTCATCAGGTAGGTTACTCCAGGTATTTCTTCCTGCAAAGTTTAGTGCCTTAGGCTAGCCTACTAGGGCCTGGCATTTTTAAGGATGTGGCAAGGTGCGAAGTCCATTTCTATTCCTCTTTTTCACTCAAACTATATATATATGCTCATATTATGCATTGTATGTTTACATGCTTATATGCAACAACAAATGCTTTTTATTCCCAGTAAATTATCTCATATAAGTAGACAGGATGACAAATACAAGAAATAGAGCAGAAAGTATCTTGAGTAGCCAGTGGGGTTGACTGATTGATACAGAAAGCCTTGGTTGCTTCAAGCTTTTTTGCTACTTTTTTTGATTTCCTAACAGAAATTTAGTGCTTCATTACGGATATGAGCAACATCTTGTCTAATCATATTTTATAAAAGTCTCAGTGCCAAGGACTACCAGTATGGTAATTTCTGGTAATTTACCAGAAATTAACTGTTAAAGGAGATATTTTAGAATTGATCTCAGAAATACTGTGGTTTAGGCAATGAATGCTTCATCTGAAATTGGAGGGTGACCTAGAGTGAAAAGATCAGTAACTGAAAATTGTAAAACCTAAAGATCCTCTTAGAAAATACATAATAAGATGAGATTGAGTGATCTTTAGATGATTCCAAAAGCAAGAAGAGACCCAATACACAGCAGAGTACATGGTGCCTTCAGTAGGCAGATACACTGTGTTTGCTTAGGTCATTTGGGACAGCTGTTTCCCAAATCAGGCCAGAAATGGTGCTACCCTGCTGCTTCAACTGATCTGCAAGCTTGCAGCACTGTACGTAGCCTTGTGGAGAAATAACTGTAACTACATTGGTAAATGGATTTTCACAAAACCTTGAATTTCCTGCCATCATTAGCCAGCCACATGCTCTCCAAAAGCAAAAATAGTCACACACAGTCATGATGGTCTCTTGGTTAATCAAAAAGAACAACAGGGTCAACAGAGCCCAAAGAATATGAAAAAAAATCTTATTGTTTTTACAGGAAAAAAAATGCAGAAAACCAGGAAATATTCCTGATAAGTTATATGAAGAAGAAAAGAAAGAAGTGGGTATTGTTGAGGTGAAAAACATCTTTCTAGCCTGACACCTGCAGTGCTGTTTGGCTTCAACTGTTACATGCTAATCAGTGAAGAGCTTGCGTTATCTTCTGGTCAGAGAGGACTTGGATATGGACTGAGAGACCCAGAAACATTAGTCTGTTTGAACTAAAGTGAGCCTAGCTGATGCAACAGTAGCATCTTGTGGGCAGTGCACAGACACGAATACATCCCACCACTGTACAAACACAGCATGTGGCCCTTAAGAAATCTGTCAAGAAGTGCCTTGCTTCTTATAATGTGCAGTTAGTGTGTTCAAGCTATTAATTTCCCCAGCAAGGGTGATCTTTAAAGTGTTGTCTGTATGTAGAGATGAGAGTGAATTTACTGCAGGGCTCAAGTCCTAACTACGTGACTAGAAGGCAACTGTCAATCCCACGTGCTGGAGAGGCTGGTGGGAATGGATGGTGTTTCCTGTCTGATGTCTTTAGTCTGTCTCGTGGAGCCTGTAACAGGAGCCCAGTGAAGCTCATCAGTAATTCCTAACCACAGTGGGAAGAGCAGTAATGCTCTTGTTTATTCTGTCAGTGTAACTCAAGAGTATTAAAATTTAAGCTTTATAAATAAGGAGATACTGAACTCTATCAAATTCAGCTCTGTTTTGATAAAGTCTGAATGGATTCCTTGGTGCAGACAATACATCAAGACCATTTAGTTCATTTGTCAGCTCTGTCAAGTGGGAATTTTGGCAATGGTGGTTCTGTCACTGTGGGGTATAGTGACCTGCTGTGTGTTATGTCATCATGTGATTCCAGCTCACACTTTTGAGTACAGCTTTATTTAGTTTCTGATTGTAATTGGGCTTTATCTATTGTGGTGGAACCACATATTGGTTTGGATCTCTAAATGCGTGGGATGTTAGCATAGAAATGATAAAGAGCTTGCAGGCAAAACTCTCGACTTGCTGAATCTGCTCTGAAGGTGTTGGGAGTTATCAAAAGAGCTATTACTCATTTGACTCGGGGCCCAGCGCAGAATTTTGTAAGAATGAGTAATAGATTTTTTTTTTTTTGCTGCTTCTTTTTTAAAAAAAGGAAAAGATGTTAAATACTTTTGTGCTTACAGGGGTGTAGTTCTTATGACCAGTGGAAGTTCAAGTGCTGTCTCACTGCTTAACATACATGGAGCATTCCCAACAGATCTGCTGTGTGGAGCTTCGGGAGAGGGATGGCATCTTCACTCCTCCTTACATTTCCTTCTTTCTCTTCTGTTGACTCTACACATTTTAATCCTGTGACTGTGTCTACCTGGGCATTGTCGTTGCTGTGTTGGTGGGTGTCTTCACAGCAGGGAACATCTGTAGGAACTGGCCTTCCACCTGTGAGCTCCCTGCGGCTGCAGTGTTGTTACTCTGCCTATGCTGGGTATGCTTCACATACTCCACCATTTTTATAAATGTTAATCCAGCAATAACCTTTTGCAGCTGCAAAATTCAGTAATGTTCAATTATAATCAATAGTAATTGTAATCAGTTATAGGAACACAATATTTAGATACGATATTGGTGTCCTTATTAAAGTGTAATAAACTCTTGCTCATGGGATAATAGCAGGTCAGATTTTTACAGAAGTTACGTTAGATCTGGTGCCCAATCCAAACAGCCTCTCTCCTGTCATCTTCAGTCTTGCTTGAAGCTTTCTTGAAGAGCTTTCTGCGTCCTTTTCTCAGGGAATGCGCCTGTTTCAAAATCATCCTAACGTCAGATCATGTGGTTTGTATTTTTGTCTAAAAGAAGAAAAAGAAAAGATTCAGTTTAAGATCAGACCTTGGTCATTGGTTTTCTTATCCATTGGTCATTTGATACTTGGTCGTTGGATATTTCTTATCCAAACTTACAAACAAATGAAGCTAGGGGGTTCCAAACTACTATTTTTTAAGCACATCTCTTTAAGTAATTACTTTAATGTTAATAATTACTTTATTTAGTATAAAATGATTATATTTTCTTTAACCAGCATATCCTGAACTACTTTACCTCCCAAATGAAGTGTTTGATCCATGTCCTCTCTCCACCTGCCACAGTGAGCGTTTATTTATTAAATGAAGGTGTTAAAACTACCTCTAGTGTGGTAGACTTGCTCTTCCCTTGGAAGCAGTATGATATACTTGTCAGGTTACTTACTCTGACAAAGTTATCTATTAATGTGCAATCAAATACTAATATTTCTTGGCCAGATCTGATGACTAGCTCCAGCTTTTTCAAGTACATGCTGAATTATGATGAATTATTATTTAGTAGCTAATTTGAATTAGCTGCTAAAAACACTTCTGTGATTACTTAGCAAGGCCAGACATCATTTACCATTGGAATTTCTCCCAACTCAGAAGAAAATCACATTTAATCTTCATGAAATTCAAACAGACCAAGTAGACTGTGGGATTCTTTTTAATGTGTTTATGGCTGTTTTATTTTACCAAGTCTTCCTTATTTTTCTTAATGTGTATTTGCCAAGCATTGATCTTGGGGAGATGTGCTGAATCCCTGCTAATTCATGCTCTGGATGGCGTGGTGGAGGCAAATGGTTGTGCATGAAACCTGCACGCGCTTCGGAAAGACTTGTCTGCTCTGGTTTGTCAGGACCAGTCCTAGCTGCCTTGCAGGAATTGCAGCTTGGCATTGGCCAGAGAGCCCTGGATAGCTATCTTGTGTGCTTTTCTTTCACAGCTGGAATGTCCATTTGTTTCTGAAGGTTTTATCTAGAACTGGTAAAGGTTTCATCCTCTGCTGTCACCAGACAGATCTTCTGATCTCCTGTTCTTAGCGTGAACATGGTACTGGGATCTGAATTAAGACATTCCTGTCAGGAGGAATGGCACTGAGGGACTGGCTCCTCTGCTTTAATGGTATTCAGGGAAATGGTTAAGAAATAAAGAAAAAAAAAATCTCTAGCTAGCCAAGGAGAAGTTCGTACTCTAAGGGACTTAGCTGGGTCTTTCCTATGCCTGCTGGCTTACGAGGGAGGTATATGGAGGCATCCGCATCAGCCTGCAGTTATTGAAAACAGGAGGAAGAGAGGTTCCTTTCAAAGTGTTTTCAAAAAGCAAATAGTCATTGATAAGAGAAGTTAGTGCAGTCATTGTAATTGTCTCCAGTCATTATCAAATTAAATTCTTAGTCCTGTTAATGGTCTTATTATTGGCAGAGCCCAGAGGGTGGTGATAAATGGGGTCGATTCTGGTTGGAGACCTGTGGCCTGTGGTGTCCCGCAGGGGTCAGTCCTGGGTCTGGTGCTGTTCAACTTGTTCATCAGTGACTTGGATGAGGGCACAGTGTCCCCTGAGCGGGTTTGTGGATGATGCCAACCTGGGAGGAGCGACCGACACCCCCGAGGGCTGCACTGCCATCCAGAGGGACCTGGACAGGATGGAGAGCTGCGCACAGAGGAACCTCATGAGGGTCAACAAGGACCAGTGCAGGGTCGTGTCCCAGGGCAGGAATAACCCCAGGCCCCAGCACAGAGCAGGGGTTGACCTGCTGGACAGCAGCTCCACAGAGAGGGATTTGGGAGCCCTGGTGACACCAAGGTGCCCCCGAGGCAGCAATGGGCCCTCGTGGCCAAGGAGGCCGCTGGGCTCCTGGCTGTGGCAGAAGGAGCGTTGGCAGCAGGACCAGGAGGGGATCCTGCCCCTCTGCCCAGCTCTGGGGAGGCACCT
>JAWLRI010001014.1:257198-283229 GCA_034781795.1 Crypturellus tataupa
AGGCTCCTGCTCTGGAGATCTCCAACCCGCCTGGCTGGACCCTGTGCCCCTGCTCTGGGTGTCCCCGCTGGAGCAGGAGGTTGGACTAGATAATCTCTAGAGGTCCCTGCCAACCTCAGCTCTTCTGAGAGTCTGTAACTTTTGAGTGATGGTGCTGTGTTTTTGGTTACAACTTTTCTTCTTATGTCACTAGTCTATTCACTTAAGAGGCCAGTTCTTATCAGTGGAGGCAGTGTGAGAGTGTCGCATGTTAGTTTTGGGTCCCCTAAGTGACACTAAATTTTGGCGTTTTGACACTTAAACAGGTCTTTGGTGAAACAGCCTCATAAGATATACACAAATAAACTGGATATGAAAAAAGCATCATCATTCATGACAACAGAACTGTTTTTGGATTTATTTTAATCTGTCTTGAGGTGGGTTAGATTGGCTCTTTGTTTAGGAATTGTCTGTCTGAGCCTTGTTTATGTTAAATTAACTTACAAAATTTTCTGTGAATATTTTCTATAATCTGATAATAAGCACAGTTCAAAAATGACACATGCATCATGTTTTCTGGGATGCAGTGCCGTTTTAAAGCCCTTCATGACTGTATCCATGAGATCTCGAAACACTTCACAGAAAAGCACGAATCAGAAGCAACTTGATAAGAGCTGGGAGTGGGACCCTGATCAACGGGCTCTGAGTGTTCAGCTTTATCCACTTATTCCCATATCTCTCATGGTCTTAAGAAGCTTCATTGGCTTCTTGCTAATGATTTGCTATATTCAGGGTGGACATCCCAGTATCTGCTTGGGGTAGAGTCAGCTCGGAAGCATATTCATCCTCCAGCTCAGATTCATACCGAGAACTTGAGCTTAAACAAAGGCTCCTGAAGGTGACCAGAATCTTGGCAGGTTTTTTCCAACCACAAAGGCAGAGATGGTATTTCTGTCTCTGGACAAACTGCTTCATGGGTAACTGAGGTTGAATGATCAGTAACTATCAATAACTGTTACTGTTTCTTTCGGAGCTTTCGAGCTTAGGAAGTTCAAAGAAGTCTATAGCTGTGTCATAGAAATTCTTCCAAACAGGTGGTTGTTGTGTTCTGTAGTTGTGCACAGCCTGGTGTGGCAGTGATCGCTTGCTGTGGGATCATGGGTGACATGGCCATGCATGTGCTACGGACAACAGGTTCTCAGCTGGCCCCTGAAACTGGCGGTTCAGATTGGCTGCCTGAGGGGGGTGTGTGTGTGTGTGTAAGGAAGAACAGGGCAGGCAAGACAGGAAAGTGTTCAGAATAGAATCACCAACAGCATGCGCATGATCTGGGGTATGAGGAGGGTAAACTGGCCAAAGCCATGTATTTCAGCTTCTGATGGAAATATGCACAAAATTGTCCTTGCTTCCTGTATTTACGGTGACTATTCATAATTCCTTAAGAGAAATAGACTTTGGTTGTTGAATCATATTGTAAGGATTTTTTTAATGAAGGAAGTGGTTGTTTGCAAGACTGATTAAAAACATAGTAATACTGGTATATAACCATTTATTGAGATGGAAAGGGGGCTGTTCACACTATAAACACAAATGCAGAGTCAGTATTGCACTGATGCAGGCCTAAGTCCCATGGATGGACGTGTGCCTGGGCTCACATGGAGATGCATGTGGACACCCGTCTGCAGCAGCCGCTCTTGTGTCTTGATCCTGCATGCTTCTCTGTCCAACTAGAAGTAGTAAAGAGAGAGGGCTTCAGAGGAGGGGGTTTCCTTCTCCACTGTGTGCCCAAAATCACTTGCTGCTTTGTGCTTAGAAGTAGTCAGGTAGCTGCTCAGCTGCTGACAACGGCAGCTCCTTTGAAATCCACGGGGCTTGGGCTGTCCTGGCTGGACTGCGTCTGGATCCCTTGTGCGCTGCTCTGCTGGTGCACGAGCAGCTTTGAGGCTGCGGCCTGGGAGGTAACGGTGTGATTGAGCTGTCCACACAGAGGGTAAAAGGCAGCAATCTCCAAAATAAATTTGTTGCCTGGGGGTACATGCAGCCTATTACCTATTTTCCACTGCCAGTGAAGTGGTGGTTCTGTCAGTGAGCCATAGTCAGCCAGGGCACTGGAAAACAAAAGCATCCAGCGTGTCCTCAGGGCCATATGGGCTTGTAGTGCTTCTGTGGTGCTGCTGGAGCTGTGTAACTGCTCACTGTCTCTCCCTGCTGGGAAAGGGAAAGTGACTTTGTTTTCAAGTTTACTAACTTGAATTCCTCTGTGTAGATACTTGCCTATGAGCGAGGAAACTGCTGGAGTAGGGCTAAATGAAAGTTCAATTCAGAATTGTGCTGGGTTATAAATAGGACGGCTGTGTTTGTAAGGGATGATGTTTGTAGTTCCTTTTAATTTCTTTGGGAGGAGGAAAAAAAGTTTGCAGAACCCTGTATCAGAGCTTACCACATTTAAAGAACCTTTTCCAGCTATGGGTCTCAAATGCTTTACAAGAGAGAGGTTACTGAAAACAGGTATTGACCCAGAAAAGTGGATACGCGCAGGACCATCTCGCAGCTTGGTGGCAGAGAGAAGAATAGGTGTCCTCTAGAGAGAGGAAGAGGTGCCTCAGGTGTCCTGTACAAAGACACCCAGGTAAAGCACAGCCCTCCCTCTGAAGAGGCTCTGCTAAGTGCTTGTCCCTCCTTGTCCCTGCGCCACCCCTCAGTCTCTCAGGGTAGCAGAAATGTCTGTTCCTGCCTCCCTCTGCAGACACACGCAGCTCCTCACCCTCCGTGCGCCCTCAGCACTGGGGCGGAGGGGCCACTGAGGGCAGTGCAGCCCACATGGTGTGTTTGGGTTTTGGTTTCTCTGATGAGGCTGCCAGAGTTGGGAACAGTTAATGCCAATTAGAGTTAATGCCGATTACAGTCGTGGTTTTTGTGTGAAGAACATGAGTCCACTCAGAACTGTCCTGGGAGCACTGGGTGTTTCGCAGAAGCCAGCAGACAAGGCACCCAATGGAAATCATTCAGAGTCTGGAATATAGTGTGTCTTGCCAGATGCTTTACAAAAGCTCACATAAATGCAAACTGTTCTTCACTCGTTGAAACCAAGAAACTACTTTGAAGGCCATGGTCATGTCTCCACCTTGAAATATTCTTTTATAATGCACTTCTGTTTTTTCACAAGTGCTTTAAACTGATATTCTAAATGTGATTAAACTCTGTATGTGCTTGAGGCTTTCATGAACAAAACAGACTTTAAAGTGACTTTTCCTGTTAACATAAAGTTACATGTAACCAAGAGGCTGTGCCAGAAGTTACTGTGTGAAAGCCTCTGTGCCAGGTAGATTCGCGTTTCACCCAAGCAACATCGCATTTCTTTTCACTTCTCAGTTTATATTTCCAAACATATCGGTACACAGGTCCTGGAGGATTAATTTTACATGTTGTAAAGAGGTTAGCATTGTTCGTGATAATGCACAGCCTTTGTAAGAATTACAGCAAGTCATGGGAAGGTTCAGCTATTTCATTAGCTGCCTGAAAACAACGAGGTCTAAAGTTTCATTAAAATCAGATGTAATACTTGCGTTCCAAGATCAGTTGGAAACTAATAGGAATAATCTAAGCCATAATATCCCTACTGAGGCTGAGCTGTGCTAAATGCGTTGTGGATCCTGCTGCAGTGATTCCATAGTAAAGTGCTTCATATCGCAGTCCCTGTCTCTGGCTGTAATCTCCAGAAGATGTGGAGAATTAGGACACGGCATGAGCTCTGCTGTGGAAGCACCATGTGTGTGGCACTCCTGCAGTCAGGTACTGGATAAAGGGCCGAGCTGGCAGCCCAGCTGTGTTTTTTCCTTAACTTCAATTGTCACAAGTGACTTCTGGAAAGCATGATGGTCTGCTTGAAGATGGGCTGCCGGTTTGTGGACTCCTTAGTGTAGATTGATTCTGGGATTCCCTCTGCAGTTATTTCCTGGAAAAGAATAATTGTGGTTGTATATAGCAAGGAAATACAGCATCCTGATGATTATTAATGGTCATATTTGGCCTTTCATTTCTTCCTGTTCAGGAAAGCAAGTTGGCCAAAATACCCCAATAGAGCAAACAGGTTTGGTGACGTATACTTTGTATTTATAAGCTCAAGGCTCAAGAGCAGCTCCTGATGGTAAAGAAGGGAGATGGGGACACTTGGTTGCTGTTATCCCGGGGAAGTGACAGCCCCCCTGAGCAGCAGCAGTGCCCAGTGCTGAGCTTGTAGCTCCTGTGGCAGCGAAGGAGCCGTCGCCCTGGAGAAGCGGTGGGTCCCTGCCTGAGGACTGTGCTCGCAGCTTCCAACTGCCCTTCTGTTGCATCAGTTTCTGCTTAACTGAGGACAGAAATGTGGTTAAGGGTTATGCCAAAAAAATGTAAACAGACGATTTTTAACAGGTCCCTACGAGTAATAGGAGAGAGAAGGAGCTGCAGTTTTTCCCTCTCTCCGTAGTCCAGGCACTAAATTCTTGCCCTGCTTTCTTTTCCCTTACAAATGGTTTGGCCCATGCCAGCTGCTCTCTCCTGTGGAAGTAACCACCAGGGATCAGCACTGATGTCCTGACCAAAATTTCCCACATTAGGTTGGAGATGAGAGATGTTCTGAAGATAATGGAGTAGTGTGAAAGGCAAACATCTTTCCCTCCTGTTTGTCAACCTCTCCTGCCGAGCACCCTTCATGTACATTCTCTAAAATCCATCCGGTTTCTCTGAATTTTTTTTACTCTGAATTTTGTAACCAGCTTGCTGAAGTGATGTTACTTTTGAAGGACCCTTTCCCAGATGTATTTGCAGCCTGAGCGCAGTCTTAGTGTTAGGACACGTGAGGGCCTCCCTCCTTCCATGCATAGAGATGGCAGCCCTCAGGAAAGCAGCTCACCCTCCAGCTGTGGCAAGCTGGCCCAGTTAGGAGCATTTAGGAAACCTTGCGCGATGAGCAGTAGCAGGAAGATGTGCTGCAATATTGGGAACATCATCTGATATTGCAGAACCTCCACAGAGGTTCTTGGTGAGACCAGGTCCTGTGGGCCCTCAGCACCGCTCTGTGCGGCAGTGTGTGGGAGAGGCTGCCATAGTCCGCGGGCCGGGCGGTGGTGGGATCGCTGCCCTGCAGGCCCTGTGGCCTGGCAGCCAGCACGGCTACGTGGCCTGGCCCTGCTTGCCACATCCAGGAGCTTAAGCAGGTCCTGAGGGGGAATAAAGCTGCTCTGGGGTGGCTCTGCAGTGCTTGTGCGGTTGCCCTGCCTTGGCCTTGTGGAAAGAGATCTGCTAACCCGTCCTCCCTGCTCCCTGGGGTGCGAGTGAGGAGGCCCTGGGCATGCACACATCTCCCTTGCAGCACCTGGGAGGAGGGCAGCGAGGAAGGGCAGTGGGGGACACTTGTGGTGGGGACGTGGGCAGGCAGGGAAAGTGGGAATTTGTGTTTTTCTGTGCGCTGCATGTGAAGAAGGGCTGAAAGATGAGGTTTTAAAATAAAAGCAGCGGAGGTTTGCGCCTTGTATTAAACATCCAAGTCTTGGCCAGCCTGGAAGGCTGCAATTGTGGAATGAGTAAAATGATTACACAGAACCTAAGAGAAAAAAACAGAGCCCTTGAAATGTTTTATTTCCTATATCTATTTAACTTTAGTAACTAACACAGCAGAGGGGAGAAGCCTTTGCTGGAGACCAGAGATCCTGGTCCGTGGAGTCGAGCTGTAGAACTCACAGTGTGTGTCCGAGTGGAACATGGAGCTAGTTCCCCACTGATGCGCTTCCATCAAGAGTGGGGAGCTAGAGGGACTATCCACTGTTGGGGGAAAAAAAAAGTCCTGGTGAGAGGCTGAACTGGAATTTTCTTAAACTCCGTAAATCCATGTCCCAAGGAAACTTTAATGTGCTGCTGGGTGAGTGACCTGTGTTGTTAGAGAGTTTCTCTCTGATAGAGACACCTACGTGTTGAAGAAAGCCCCACTGCTGGGAGAGGTGGAGCTGGGAATTTAACAACACTGTGGTACAACCCCACCAGGGTTTGGATTGAGGAACCCCCTCCTGGAACTCGAGTTTGAAGTAACTGAACTAAACGTAGCATTGCATCTCTAGCTGTATCCCTGTTACTTTTCAGCTCACAAAAACATATTCAGCCCAGAACTGAAACATTAAATCACAGGATATGGATTGAAATATAAGAAGCAGAGAAAAGACTTTTGACTAATGAATTGTCTGTAAAAACTGGGGTGAAAACGTTGAGGTTTTAAATTATCAAAGCTCTCCCAGCAATTTTTGCAGCACTTTTCGCAGTCACAGATAGGCTTTGCCACATGAGACAGTAACTGTGTTTCTTTGTAAAGCTATCATTAAGAACAGCAGAATGCCAAGCAAATATCAAAGCTTGGAACACGAAGTGTTGTGTTTTCTTTCTTTCTTTCAAACTAATTGAGAGGTTTAATTATGCATTTCTGACAGATTCAGATTATGGATTAATATACTCTACACATACAAAAAAAGACAGTTGTTGACTACTTTCTTTTCGTGTAAGATCTTTTTGGAAGATGTGTTCCTTCTTGCAGAACGTGTATGCAGGGCCCTTGGGCAGGTGAGTATTTTTGGCGTGCAGATAGCAGTCTGCTTTCTAATTCTGCTTTCCCTGATTAGCCTGGCAGAGCTTCCTTGCTGACCAGGAGAGATTGGCTCATGCGGGAGAGCAGCAGTGCTGGGCGATGTATTAAAACTGTGCGCCTGAGGTGCGTTTTAGGCTGGGTAATTTTGGACTCTCACTAAGTTTCTTCATAACTGGGTTGTTGAGAGCAGCACAGGGAGCAAAATGCAATCATCCCCACTCCACCTGGGGTTGAGATTGCATTGCAGGAAGCCTTAGCTGTGTCTGTGTGGCACATTGCGGTGCTGCGTGGCCACGGTGAGGCTGGCTCTGCGGACCAGGGCATGGCCTTGTCCCTCGTTTTGGGCAGCAGAGGAGGTGCCTGCATGGTGGCCATGGGCAGCCATATGGAGGGGCTGTGTGACAGTGACCTCCTTGCCACCACTGACTTCAGCTGCGCTTTCAGTTTGCGGTTGGCAAATGGAAAGCAGTAGGCAGGCAGGAGCACTTCCCATGCAGAATGGTGGTCCTGTTGATGGAGTTTTTAAGAGTTCCTCAGAAAGGAGGCGTTGGATAGAGCTCAAGCGGCAGCTTTCTGATTCAAGGCCTGGCTTTCTTGAGGTGAACCCCTCTACGAAAGGGGCTGTCAGTGGAGGATTTCTTCTCTCTCTAACTAGCTGCAGAGTTCTGCAAAGCATCCTGCATTTTGGAATGTGTCTGCCTTTGCCTCATCTTGAGGATATCCGTATGCTGCAAGCTTGAACTTTTCTTCGATTCATTTATGAACAGACTCTGCTCTTACTGCTGAAGAATCTAGTTGCTTTAGGTCCTGATCCTTGGTAGCTTCACCTGGTTATACAGCAATCCAGCTCTGAAGGGTGACCGTGTGAGGTGTTTTTGGTGTGTCAGTTCTCTTCTGGAATATTTTAGAAGAGGATTAATCACTTCCCAGTTTTGCTGAACCCAAAGCACAATTTTCAGATTGAAAGGCATGTATAATTTTCCCATGACTGGATATAAAATCACCCTGAATCATGCCGTCCAGCGAGAATACTCTAATTTGGCTTTAGAGAGAAAGAGAACTGTGAGTGAAGCAGAGAGCCCTTTGCAGTGATTTCTGCGTGTTGAGGGAAGGTAGAGCAGTGGGTAACAGCATTTTGCTTTTCCACTTCCGTATTGCTTGACTCTCACCTCTCGCTTCCATGGGGCACCCAGCATCGCTGGGTCTGGCACCTCGAGCCGTGGAGTGGGAGAGAGGCAGCAAAGCTCTGAAATGTCTGAGCTTTGAGCTAGATATCTGGACTCTGTTGTCAGAGGGTGTCTAGTACAATCTAATGCAATAGTCTCTTCTCTATCATATAAAATAATGTCAGGTGCGTTAGTGAGGCTAGAGCCTTGTTTGGGTTTTCCCTGAAAGAAGGTTTAAATGGCAGTGAAAGTTGTCTGATATGCAAAAAAGTGATTTTTCCTGCAACATAGAAAATGTTTCTGTATTAGAACTTTTTCAGTTTCTCTGTGCAGTGAACAAGTCTTTTATAACCTCAGCCGCCATGTGTGTGACAAAGGGACTTACAGGAACAGGTTAAGTAGCATGTATTGCTGGATGAGGTCTCTGTTTAAAAAAGTTTTTTTTATTTTTATTATTTTTTCAGCAACTCTTTAACTGATTGTTTTTCCCTAGAGCAACCACTTCTATAAAACCCCAATAACACAGCAGTAACTTGGTTTCCATTTCTTAAGAAAAGAACTGCTGGGACATCTGTGTTTTAGCACTAATATCTTTATGGATGTAGAATTTCTACTCAAACCTTGTATCATGTTAAAAGATTTGTGTGCCTAGTGTCCCTTCAAGTGCAAATATTGGCTTTTAAATGCAGCATTTTCCAGACTGCCAGCCAAATGTGTGCTTGGGATATCTGGCTATAGTCACAGAAAAGGCAGTTTTTTTTCCTATCCTTCTGTTGTTACGGGTTGGCTTCTGTAGCTGGCTATTCAGCGTGTTATGTCAGGATAAGCATTTATTATTTAAAATAATTTCCCTGTTCTATCCAGCAATGTCCTGTGCCAGGTTCGGCGCCTGTGAATGCTCCTGCCTGTGGCTCTAGCCCTCACTCCCTGAACCATGTAGGCTTTACAGACACTAACAGGTAAAGAATTAGCAGCAACACTTTGAGGAAGTGTGCACTTTAGTTTGCTGCAGGTAGAAGCAGCAGCGTGAGGGCCGGTTCCAGGCTGTGGAGATGGAGGGAGGACCTGCGGGGGTTCAGCACGCTGGCAGCTCCACGCAGCCTGCTGGGCTCCTCGCCGTCCTGCACCTCGCTCCGCCGCTTCCCTGAGCGCAGCCCTGGGGAGGGCGGGAGACCACTGGGGATCTGCCACTCTCTTGGTACCTGTGCTTGGCTTAAGAGCAGGAATGCGAGCTAAAGCTCGCTCAGAGTGCATCTGGAAAGTGCCAGAAAATAAAAATAAACTTCCTTTCTTACTGATACTACAGCCTCCTACTAGAAAATGGGACACTGGTGATACAATTCAGTGATAGGTGCTTTAATACCTCCAAAATCTCACTGCCTTCCCTTTGCTGGAAGGGCGTTTAGCATCAAATTAACCATTCATGACAGTTTACCACAAATTGTTACCTTACTTGCTGCTGTTGCCACATTGCAAAAGCCTCCCTAGTTGCAGGGAAGAACTTAGACGCATCTGAATTTGTAGTGTTCACTACAAAGAGTCTTTCAGAAGAAAGGCATCCAAAGACCTTCAGCTTTAAATTATTTTATTCATGTCATTTCCTTAACGAGATATGTGAGATGAATTAATCTATCCTCCCTCATCAAATCATTTCTTGCTTCTCAGCTGTGTAATTTTAGGATATTAAGAAGCTTTATGAGAAAGAGGTGTTGATTGCCACATCAGCAGAAACTTTAGAAGTCTGTGTCAAAATGAAGCTTATTTGACATGTGGAACCAAAATATTTGCAGTCATTTAATTATGGGGAGGATTTGGCTTTTGTTTCTGGTTTGCTTTTTAACAGCTCTGGGATAGCAGTTCATGTCCTATTATGCAACACACTAATGTTAGAGAAGACCCTGATGTGGGGAGGAAACTGCTCTGTTTCTGCTGGGGTAGCAGTGCTGGAGGTGGAAGAAGCCTTGCTGGTGCAACAAGCAAGACTAGCGGCGTCTTAATCACCTCTGGCGTGACTGCACGTTGTTAATAGTGTGTCGCTTACTATTGCTCCTGTCATTCTAAAAATAAGCTATAGTTTCTTACATCAACTATTTCATTAACAACACGACTTCCCAACCAACTGGGTGAGGTGCAGAGAGTAGCGTGAAGAACCAGGCTATTTCATACCTAACCAATTTCGAAATTCAACGGATTTTCTCTTGTATTAGCTGCCAGCCCTCTTTCTGCCATTTGGCAGCCCTGTGAATGCAACGAGTTCATGGCCAGCAGGAGGAATGGGGCCAGAAGTCATTTGTTGGGACATCAGGATTTTTGATTCCCTGAACTTTGGGTTAACTTATAACACCAAAAGGTGGATTTTATGTACGATAATCCACTTCCAAAGTGTGGCGTATGTGGAAGATGCAGGTGGGCAAACCCAAATTTCCTAAATCAAGCCCCAGGTGTATTTAGTTTGTAGAGGCACTGAACAATGCACTTTATTGTGAAGTAACTATAGGAATTCTTGTGTGTGCCCTGATAGTGCCTTGTTAAGGCAAGGGCACCCTGGAGTCCTGAAGCCGAGAGAGGCCTTGGAGCGCCTGCCGCAGCGGCTCACGTGCCTGCCCTGCAGCACTTGGGGCGGTCGCTGCTGTGCGCGTGAAGGAGGGTGTCAGGAGGAAGAAGTGCATGAGAAAGGCCTCGTCTTGCCTGGGCTCCAGCAGGATGGATGAAGATCTTTCAGAAAGGCAGATTGATGGGACAGTAACAGAAATATCCTTTCCTGGAAGGGACTGAGAGTGCGGAGCCAGACAGATGCTGAGGGAGCCTCTGGCGTGAGATGCTCGCTGAGGACCAGACAACCACACTGTAATTCTCTGGTCAAGTGTTTTCTTATTGTTTCTAAATTACTGCCTGGGATGACTAACAGGCAGCCACTTCTCTGCTGTGACTGTGTGTGTTTTTGTTTGTTTCTTTGAATGTTGATACGCATTTTTAGTGGATGCTAACAGTGTTGCGTTAAGCTGTTGTGCTGAGCTCTGAGCTTGGCAGCCAGAGCGAGGAGTACCGGGCTAGCCAAGGAGCTTTTGACAAGTGCTTTTTGCTCAGGTCAGAGAAAGGTCTCCAGCAAAATGCAGCTCATTCCTGAAGGTGCTGTGTTGCCTGACGGTGGGAAAGCTGCCGAGAGCAGGAGGCTTGTGTAGCAATGCGGAGGTGCCAGCGTGCCCACAGCTGGGTTGTGCCACGCTGGTGTGGAGCATTGGGTGCCGCAGAGGCCTGCACAGAACCTAGTGTGGGGAGCTGTCAGCTGGGAGGTGAGCACACTTTTCTGCTGAGTATTTTCCTGTAACAAGGCAAGCAACTATTTTATCTAACTACACAATGCAAACATCTCTTGCCAAGCACTTGTCTCCTCAGTTTAAGGATGTCTTAATTGAATAATAGACTGTGTGTGTCACAGGGGAAGTGTAAGTCTCGGGAGTGTCTGTCCTCAGTCATGACAAGTTCTGCAGGGCGGTATTTTTTTAAGCTGTGTGTCCCTGCCTCACTGTGTGGGTTCTGCAGCGGCTGTTGTGCCAGACAGGACTGGCCATAACCCCTGGAATAGATCAGCAGTGTGAGCTTTGTTTTGCTATTGTGGTAACCCTTGTAACCTGAGGAGTCAATAGCTGACTTCTTTAGTTTAATTTATCTCATCATACAGAAATGGCAATGTGCTTCTGGTAAGGAAACCAAATTCTGTTTATTTTTTCCAATCACTAAAGAAACATTGTGTTCACTAGAATTTACTTCTTCAATTGTCTTGCGAGTAGAGTCTTGAGATTGTGCCCCTCAAAAAGTCTAAGAAGAATTTCCCTGTCCAAACAGGCTCAGGGACCGGTGATAATTAATGCATATTTTTAGCGTTTGGCCACCTAGGATCCCACTTCACTAGCATTCAGGAGCTTTTGGAAAGAGCCGGAAAGACAAGAACAACTTATTTTAAGCTTAAGTGTCAAATGATGCATGTTCACTGCTTGCTCTTTACAGCAGCTCAAACAGCTCAAGACAACCAGTATGATATAAACTATAGCTGTGTTAAAAAAAAAAAAAAAAAAAGAAAGGACTGAAATAAGAGATGGAAGTTGAACTGAAGTATTACATTCTGGGACACACTTAAAAGTATTGTACCAAGGATTGAGCTGACTTAGATGTTAACCTCCTGTGTGGAGACACCAAGATGAATTTACTGATGGCACAAAAGTACCTCCTGGTTTGCCCTGGGAACCAACTACTCGCCAGTCAGTGGAGCAGTTGAACAAACTGGATGTACAGGCGCAGTCCTGAGGCTGCCCAAGGCAGCAGAGCAGCCTGCCAGACCCGGGCAGGCTCTGTCTGCAGCAGGAGCCTCTTGCTCAGCCTTGCAAGCTCTTGGCAGTTTCCTTTGTGGTCGAACACGGCAAGCTTGTGGGCAGAGTCCCTGCTGCTCCCGGTGCCCTGCCGATCCCTGCAGGGATGCGGCAGTTCACCTTGAGTAAAGTTGACATGAAAACTAAGCTGGAATTACATTCCTGGGGACCAGGTTATAACTTATGCTGTGATGACATGCAACAGAAGTCTTAAAAAGCCACCTAGATTGGGGGCAGCAGCATCTTCCTGCTTTTCAGCCACCTGCTCTGAATAACTTCCCTTTTCTGCTTAAATAAGTATTTACTTGCCCTAGAAGTTCCCTCAGGAGTGGGAAGAAGTCTCAAAGTGTGGCTGTAATTAACCCTTGCCCATGTCTTGTCTGGTTTCTGTGAAGCTGAGTATTGTTCCCGGTTACTTGGGAGATAAAATTTGGTTCTGGCTGACAAAGTGACCAAGGGCTTCGCAGTAGAAGAGCGTTGTTAGACAAGAGTCTGCAATTGGGGCAATTTGATACTGCGTGTTTTCTGTAGTCCCTTTTGTTAAGTCGTAGTGTTTTTCTTAATGAGGAGTTGCCTAAAGACCTTGGATATTCAATTAAAATAATTATGGTATTTCTATTCTGCACTGATTCTTCCTGCTGCTCGTAGCTGGCCAACTCCATGAAATAAATTAAATTTTAAAGTGACTAACCTGTCCCATTTGGTGTGTCTAAAATGTGCACATTGTCCCTAGTAGAAGTAACCATACTTTGTTTGCTTTCCTTTACCTTCGGTGCATTGTGGCTAAACTCCTGTCCCTGGCCACACAAAGCCATGGGCGTTATGAATTAGCTGCATTAGGAAACCTTTCCAAGAGTCCTCTTGCTGTTGAGACTCATCCTGAAGACTTCCAGCATAGGTGTAAGATGGTGGGGATGACAGAGCCCCAAGACATCCAGCTGTCTGTCCAGCTCTCTGTGAGAACAGGACAACAGAGAAGGAAAACAGGGCTGGAGATGTTTGTCCTGCAAGACTTAAAGTAGTTCAAAGTTACGTCCTCTGGTGATGACTAGGTCGATAAATGAGTGCAGGGGCGCTCTCTCTCACTCCAGAGGCACCAGCTGATGATGCTGTAAAGCATAACTGCAAGGAAAAAAAGAAGAAATAAAAAAGAAGATTCTGATTTGGTACTTTAATCTGGTACAAACTCTTTGTGTGTATTTAGGGTGCAACCAACCATTTGAATTAGGTGCATCAGCCACAAGAAGGAGCTGCCTACTGAATAGTCAGAGAGGGATCTTTAGCAAGAATTGACATAAAATTTGGGAAACTTGGGCTTGCAGAGAAGCATGCGAGATGGCCGAGGCTACCGCATGAGTGTCGGCAGCTTTTGCATCCTTCCTTCAGGCTGTGCCCCTTGTGTTTTCCCGACCCGAGTGCTGCAGGAAGGGAGAGGAGCAGAGCAGGAAAGCTGGAATCTGAACCCTTGTGCTGTAGTGGATAACAAAAGGGAAAGAAAGGTGTGTGGTTGCTCATAGCATTGCTCCATCAGTAGTGCAGTCATAATATGTTGGGCACAGAAAGAAAACTGATATAATACTGAATTAATGTAGGTTGGTTCAAAGCTGCCAGTATGGAAAAAAAAGCAGGTCCATCACTGGGAATAATCTTTAGAACCAGGCAAGGGAAAGCTTAGAAGTCTAGAGATTGGCTCTCCCATTCCCTGCTGCAGGTTTTGTTTAGATCTGGGCAGTTATACAACAGTAATGGGAATTTGGCTACTGAGGGAGCTTGTTATAATTTTATTACACACAGACATTTGTTAAATCTAGAGCTAACCTGGGGCGTGTTCGCATGTTTTTGGACCCGAACTGATGCATTTTGAAAAGGCCTATGATAAAACGAGTGCCAATTTGGAAGTAAACCTGAAGACATAGGAGGTGTTTCTAAGAGATGTGATCTATTTTTACACACAAAATCACTTATAAAATAGAAATAGAAAAACAAAGTTTTGAATCCAGAAAGAAATGGGTGGCTCTGGTCCTCCCTGCTGCTGGGCAGAGTAGTAAAGGCTTTGCTTCCCTTGCGGAAGTTTATTTGGGGCAAGATTGCCAAATCTGCTCCCCGGTTGCAGCGAGGCCTCCTCAGAGGTCAGCAGAGCAGGACCTGAAGGCAGATTTCCAGAGGTCCTCAAGGATTTTCACCCACTATTCAACTTCTTGGAGACCCTGAGGCACCTGCTCTGAAGATGGTGACCGCGTGTTGAGTGAAGGGCTGGTGGTGCTAGGGAGCAGCTGGCCATGTGCTTTGCGAAGGAGCAGCGGATGCTTCTCTGCCCCATCAGCGGTGGGAAGTCGCTCACCAAGGAGCCCCCGTAGGGCCTGGCCAAGGGGGAGATGGGGCTCTCCGGCTGCCCCTCCATGGGCTTGGTCTGCTGCTGCCGGTGAAAATGATGCGGCTACACATACAAATCTGGTACTGGGCAGCAGCACCTTCAATACCCTGGTTCGTCATGCGTTTCCAGTGCTGCCTTGGGGAAGTCGAAATCTTTGTTCTTTGCTGCTTCTTTTGACGAATGATCGCTAGAAACAATGGCAATCCCCAGTTTTGTTGGGTGTGGTGGAAAAAAATAAAAAAAAGGAAGGTGCTTGATCTTGCAGCATGGGATGGATGGCACCGTGCTTTAGTTTCTGCTCAGCAAGGAAACTTCCAGCTCTTTCATTTTTTTTACTAAAGTACTGGTATGGCCTCAAAAATATACCTTATTTTCCATCAAGAGTTTCTGAGCTGAATGAGCCAGGGAGGAGGGGAGCAAAATAACCTATTTTAATACGATTATGGATAATTCAATTTCCATGCTGGTGATCAGCAATTAATTAGTAGCTGAAAACATTAATCCAGTCTGTGGACCACAAAGCTACAGTCTATTCCAGTGACTCCAAGATAAAGCAAACCTTTGGAGCCAGTTCAGTAACATAAGAAGAGCACAAATCTGACCAAAGTGATCTAATGAAAAAGTTCAAGCGCAGCCCAATGGTCTCTAGAAAGTTAGAATTCCAGAATAATTGAATTCCGAGTAATTTCATCCATTTGTGTGGGCTTCTGTGAAGTGGGAGATGGACAAGAGTTTTATTTCATTCTGGCTCATCGACAGAAATCTTAGACTTTTCCCTACTGATCCGATTACCTTTACTTTTTGGTATGACATTTTATAATGGTTTGTTGGGACTGTCTGCTATTGTTCCTCACATAATCTGATGGAAATTCTGGGTACGAGTAAGCACGATGGCTTTACCACCACAATTGGTCCACATTTTCCACACTTGATAAATTGTGAGCGCTTTGCTCCACGCTGCCAATGGCACACTGTAACTTTCCACCGTTCTGCAATTATCCCTGTGTGCTCGAGACTCCAACGCGCGCTCGTGTGCGAAGCTGCCCTTACAACAATTAACCCAGTTGTGGCGTGGAAATGAGTCCTTGTATCTTCTGGCAGCTACAGTTTTGGTTAAAAGGATGGTGAACATAATCTGCAACAGTTCCAAAAAGAGGAGAGCACTGCAAACACATTCCGCCACAGTTTTCTGTCTGGCTATTTGCAAAGTTTCCAACAACTTCCATCTGTCTTCGCGTGGCTTCCATGTAATAAGTTAATAGCGCAGTAATAGCTGATGAACGGGGAGGGAGCAGCGGAAGCGGCGGAGCTGTGCTCAGAACGGAACGATGTGCCCTCGCTGTGATAAACCGATCCCATTCCATTAAATCACAAAGCTGTCTCCACTCTTCTTTTCATCCCACACGAGCGGCTGAAGAAAAAAAAATCCTGGAATTGCTATCGCTCACTGCAGCTGTCAGGAAATGATACTAATTAGTTTAATTTGCAATAACACAAGCACTTAACTTTCCAAATAATCTAAGTTAGTAAGTCAGTTTTTATATTACGACAATGACATGTTTAAGAGCCTCTGGAGCAGTGATTTCTTTAACCTCTGACTCACACAGCTTAGAAAGGCACCCAGCAAAACTCAGTCCTGTGCAGTTCCCGTACCTGCTTATGAGGGCAAATGAATTGTGGCGGCGTTACCCAAGAGGAGACGAGCTGACGGCTGTCGGGCATGGGCAGCCTGCAAGGCAGTGTCAGCAAAAGAACACTTATTTAGAACAGCAGTGCCTCTTCTATGGTATTAATTACTAGGAGGTGAAAATAACTGAAAATGGGCTTTTTCATGGTTAAACTCGTTGTGCTTTCTCTGCATTTGACCATGGTTCCTAATGGGTTTCACTTTCTGCTTTCAGACCTTAGTCTTCTGGTGTTGGGTGTGAGGTTTTAGAGCTTCTGCCTGAGGCACCGTTGCCAAAACATTCAGAAATATTAACCAGGCGCAAAAAGAAAACAAAACCCAAAATAGCGGATTGGTGTGAAAATCATGGGGGGAAAAAAAAAAAAGGCCTTTTACAAAGGCTGATTTTGGTTGCTGTCTGATGTTAGACCTCTCAGATTTCAACCTGGGGAGACACAGGAGGTGGTTCAACTTTGCAGACTTATTTATTACAGTCAGCCCCAGTGTAATGGAGCATTAACACGTTGTCAGCTTTAGAGCTGTAGAGCAGTCAGACCTTGGGATGAACAAGGCTGTCTGCACTGCTCCGAGCTCTTGTTCCAGTGCTTGCGTGGTGCTTTGATTAGCGCGATGCTCGGGTGTTCGGTGGTTCCTTTGCTTAATCTGGTGATGGTGAGGTGGAGGAGGTGGGCACGCATGGGGACAGCTGAGCATCATCCTTGAAAAGAATTCAGCTTTTGGAGCAGAATTTTGTACAAAGAGGAGTGCTCGGTGGCAAGTTCCCCCACGTGGAATTGTGGAAATTGGGAACCCTGAAAACAGGCCCAGGAAGCTGATTTAGAGGAAAAGCTACTAATCAGCCTTGAATACGATGTCTTAAAGCCTCCAGCTGAGTTTTAAAGAGTGGATTTTAAGAGCTTTGTGTAGTTGTACAGGCAGAGAGAACCAACTGTATCACACTCAGGGTCTCTCCTCTGCTTCTGGGTATTATTTGAGGACTGTATTTAGAAACATACTCTGTTTTAGCAGTCCAGAGAGGGTCTAGAAAACCTGTGGGCCAGGAGCAGCGATAACAGCTTTGGAAGTGCATCAGTACAGTAAATAGAAAATAAATTCTCCACAGTCGGGACGGAGGGGAATAAGAAAACACAACTTAGTTAAGGGAAAAAGCTCCTAGAACTCCTCCTTTGTCCTAGTTTCTCCAAACCTCATAATTCCGTTTATCAACTGTCAATAACCAAATGCATGTTTTTCCTTTCCCAAAAGCTGATTAAAGCTGTGGTCGCCTCCTGTAACTCATGGCATTCCTTTGCATTTGTTTCTCCTGGCATTTTCAGGCTGAATTACTGTAACTAATACACCACTAACTCTGTATTGCAGAGCCCTGACCTTTTGGAGCGTTCCTTTTTAGCCGAAAATTGGCATAGAGAATTTCAGTGCAACAAATGCTTTGAACGTTTTTCTTTATCTTGATCCAAAAATACATATTCTCCAACTAATGAGGTTAGCTCGCCACCAGTATCAGGCTGGCTTGGAAAGCTTGGCAGATGAGGAGATAGGAGAAGATGGACTGCTCCGTTTGCGATGCGTTAGCAGTACCAGGCAGAGACCAAAGCAGCGGCCGTTCAGCATCGCTCAGCACGGGGACGTGGGGGTGACGTGTGTGTACGTGCACCCATGTGCTCTCCTAGCGCGAGTCCTCCCGCAACTCCCTTCCCCTTTGGGAATATTCATTTTTTCATGGCTCCAAAGCAGTCGGAGATGAGTTTTGTCACTTTGGATGGCTCTGGTTAATCCTTGAATTCAGAACATGCCAGCACTAGATTTTTAGACCCTGCACCTATTGAAAACAGCTGCTAAATGACAGGTGCCGAGTGTCTTTGCCAGGCAGATGGGGACCGTTTTGCCATGTTCCCTGGCACCGTATCCAGATTTCTGCTTGTGACGGGCTTAGCAGTACAGTCCTGTGTCGCACAAAGTGGAGGTAGAGGGGTTGTATGGAAACCAGGGTCTCTTATGGGGCTTACAGGGTGCAGTAACTGAGAGCTGTGAAATGCCGATCGTCCGGGGATGCTGATGAGTCATTTTAAGGCCCTGATGCTGCTGTGCAGTCTGGCTTCTTTTTCCCTTATACATGAGGCAACTGTTGGTACCTCTCCTGCTGCACGGCTGCCTTGGCAGCCACATCGTGCCCTGAGACAAAAGCAATAAGCCTTTCACCAGAACAGCACAAAACATTAAGTGAAATTATCCTTGGCCAAGGACTTCTGTGCTTTCTTGGTAGCTTTTTGGGAGGCAGAATGGCATATATTTCCGCATGACTTCTGGCTAGGCTGCAGGCAGATGACTGAACCTCGGTATCAAAAAGAAATAGCCAGATGATGCTAGTTCTCTGTGGCTGCATGGGAACATGGGGTGTGTGTGAGGAGTAAAACATTGCTCTGTACGTGAAACAGAAGCTTAAACCCAAAGGGGAGCGGAAAGCAGACCTAGGTGCTGCTGAGGGACCTCGCTGGACAAAAATGATGGCAACTGGACGCCCTCCTCATGAAGCTGGAGGTGGTAATTCCAGCTAAACCTAGGTCGAACATCTTACCAGTCCCCGCCCCCCAACACCTTTTCTCAGCAGTTGTGCTGACCCGCATCTAAATATACCCCTATTCTAGGCTTGGCTTCATCAGTATTAAAATTTTAGCTGTTTGGTAAGTCACTTCGCAGCTAACTTGTGAAGAGGGAGCATTTGTAGCGCTGGCAGTGTCTGTACACCGAGCTGGAGTTGGCAGCACGAGAACGTGTTTCATGGAGCCTGTCCTCTGCGGACAGCGCGTAGCCCCGCTGAGCTGCCCACTCTCTCTTGCCTGTTTTTTTTTAAGTAGGTTGTTATGTTCGAAACCCACAGTGAAAAATATCTTCTTCTAAAGTGCGTAATTACCCTCTGTCGCTCTCAAATCTCCTCTGGTTTCTGAGCTCATTTAATAACAGTGAGCGGATGAGCAAAAGTTACAAATGAAGGTAGCACCAATTTGGTGCTCAGCATGTAAATGCCTGTAATGACAGTGTGCTTGTCAGCAGCCATTGTTCCCAGGCCTGTCCATTTTCCGTTTCTACAGGGAGTATCATCCTCTTAGGCAGAAAGGGAGAGGCAAATGGGGATTGCAGACTCTATAGAAAGAACCCCCAAATTAAAGGCTGTGGATAATGCTCTCTATTCCCCCAGGCTTTCAACTGTGGGGTCAGAAAGTTGTGTCTTTGAGATTCACATTGCGCAGACCCAAGACGAGGGTGTCCAGATTTGCCCATTTATAAAAGGTATTAAAAGCGTGGACGGGGGCAGTAAGGAGCAAATTGCTCTTTAATTTCTCAAAAGCACACGCTCCTTTTGAATGTCGCAAGCCTCTTAGTCTCATACCTGAATGAGCACAACAGCGAGGAAATGCTCTGAGAAGCACCCGAGGAATTTCCAAAGGGCTGCGCGTGGGGTTGTTGTGTGTGACACGCAGAGGGCAAGCAGGTAAGGCCAGGGGCTCCACAGCAGACAGCCCTCCTGATGACCCTTGCACATCTTTTGGGCTGTCACCGCTACCTTGGGCTCCATGCACAGAGCAGGGGCTTGGATCCCGCTCTGGCCTTTCTGTGCAAAGAGCCCCAGCCACTCCTGCTCGTTCTTTGTGTTCCTCGACCTTCTCTTCAAACAAAGAAAGTATCCGAGTCTGCTGCTTCACAGACCTGCGATTCTTTGCAAGTAAAGCACCGCTTGATGTGTGCTCTGCTTTTAATATATTTGTTTCTTAAAATTTTAAATGGGGGAAAACAAAACAAGTTATTCTGTTTCAAACCTCAGTTTTTCCAGCTTGTATTTCTCCGGGTAGCTCGTGCTGATGCTGCCCTGAGCAAGCAGAGTGCAGCTGGGACAAGGCTCGGCTGCGGCGGTTTTCCTGAGCAGTGGGAAGGTGTCCTGCGGGCGCTGGTGTGCTGGGCTGTGCGGGCAGTCCCGGGCAGGGCTGCTGCTCCGCTCCCGTGGGCACGAGGTACAGGGCGAGCGCTTGGTTCAGATGCACTGTGCAGCGCGACAGACCGCAGCACTGGATGAAATAAAGGCATGGGTTGTGCTTCTCATTGATTGAGTAGATGTTCAATCAATACGAGCCTGAGGCCAGATTTATGTTGTAACTGAGCCCAGAGATTAGTATCACAACAGTGAAGACCACAATCAAATTCTCACTGACTTTATACGCTACTTAAAAATATCTTACAAAAACACAGGGTGATATTACCCTCCTATAGATCTTTCTTCATATTAGCTTTTAGGTTTAATTATTTCCCTACTTGTTCCTCTCCTAGCGCAGTCTCCCTCCTCTCCCTGCAAACACACATGTACAAATAATGTAGCGAATGTATTCAAAAGACCCAAAGGGGCTTTGCAGGCTGTGGGCTTCGTTCTCCCTCTGCAGCCGCTGCCTTTGCTTCCGTGCCGGGGCTCCTGCACGCAAGGAAGAGGTTTGGGGCTTGAGATTTTGGGGTCCTTCTTAGCAATGTGCTTAGAGAGAGGCCATTCAAGTGCGCAGCCTTCAGGTGTATGTGCACATGGGAGAACAGATGCTGACTTCAAAAGACCCTGGGAAAAAAGGATTGGAAAAATCATCTGTTTCAATGACCTTCTAATTCCGCTGTACTGGCACTCCAGAGGACATCGCTGTCAATGGCATCTCTGAACTGAAGGGGGTTTATGGCCATGAGACAAGGACGTTCATCCACTCTTCAAAATTGTTAGTTGACTCGGTTCCCCCGTTCCTGTTTGCATCAGAGGAATGCTGCTTTCTCGGCGCGTTTGTAAGACCTAGCTTTTGTTTTCCTCCAAATGCAAGTGCACCGGAGCCAACTGTCAGGGTCCACCCTGCGCTTTCAGAGGCGCTGGAGGTAACGTTACCCTTCACAATCGAGCAGCTGCTGCTGGGAGAGCACAAACCGGCCCCAGTCCCGGGGGAGGGAGGGGACACGGCCACGGCCACAGCGCGCTTGTGCGCCCGGCCCGAGCGGACTGCTGCTCGGCAAGGACAAAAGCCCCCTTTTCCCCTTGGAAAATGCGGCATCAGGTGCTAGTCTGCGGTATGCACAGGGCTTTTTGTTCATCTTATGGGAGGAAAAATGAAAGATGAAATTACGTTGTCCAAGTAGTTTCCACAGCGGATTGAATCTGTTTCTCTTGAGCTACAGGTGTGTGCTGGGTACATCTGAAAAGAGCTGCTGGTGCAGCTCAGAGCTCCTGCCTCAACATCGTGCCTGACTCGGGAAGGAACTGAGCATTATTTGGAAAAGCTCCTCAAACCGGGTTTAACACCTAGGAGAGCACTCATTGGAGAGGTCTGTGCAAGTTTGCTTATCAATAAGTCATAATACAGCTGCCATGCAGGTCGTTTTCCCGGGAGCCGGAGTGGAAGAGCATATATTGTAAGCCCTGCAGTTTGCTCGTGCCTGAGGCAAGGTGCTGGCTCCGCTGCGAGCAGCAGCAGGTCCTGCACGGCTGCAGGGAGGCTGCGTTTCTCCTCACACCATCAGTGAGCCCTGTGCCCTGCCAACAAAGCCTGCCTCCCCAGTATTCACAAGTTTTACCCATTGCAGTGATTTGTTTTGTATTTTCTATTAGGATGAGCATGGGGCACCGCTGACCAAGCGTGGTTCAGACTCCCTAGCATTTCCAAATTGCATCTGGTAGGATGGAGCTCTGGCCATCTCACTACCAAAGAAAGACTTTGTGCTTGGAGCACAAAGACAGCTCAAATGGCAAAATAGGAAAATAATCCGTTTGGGTTTTAATAAATACAGAAAACAAAGTGACGATAAAATTGCTCTTGCTCTTCATCCCATTCTTTCATGCTGTTGCTCATCAGAACAGCACTTCTTACCATCCTCATCACTAACCCTTTTTTGATGGCTGCATAATTCTTTTGGCTGAACTTTTCCACTAGCAACCAAACCCCGGCTAAAGAGGCACTGATGCTGCAAGGGAGCCAAAGTAGTTCATGTGAAATTAGGAATTAAATATACTTATGGTTTCACTTTTCTTGAGGTAAGTAGATTTCCATTTTTCACATGAATCTGTTTAATGGACATTGTTCTTAAAATATACAACTAACATAAAACCAAAACAGTTTGGGGAAATAAATTTCTCACAAAGAATGCCAGCCTACAGGAACATTACAATGAGCTAGAGCATGTTTTTTTAATCAGAAATACCCCAAACAGCACACAGTTGCCTTATTTTTGTACAGTGCTTACTGGTACTGCACTGTCAGTAGGAGAAAAAAAGAAAAACACACCAAATTCCTAAAAATCATCTTGAATAATTAATTGTAGCCACCTGTTTAAACTGAGTGTCTCTGGAGCCTCAGGCAGTGCCGTTTGCAAGAGAATAGCTCCCGAGCACAATGCCCCCTCTGCAGCCAAGGTACATGCGGCAGCTGGGGAACGGGGAGCCTGCCCGGACCCGAGCGCAGCCGCGGCCTCGGAGCAGGCGGCAGCGCTGCCCAGGGACGCGCTGCCAACACTGAAAACGAGCTGGAGCTTCCTCGCTGCCTAGAGCCCCGTATCTGGGGCCGGGCTGTCGGAATCCAGAGAGCATGAGTGGATTGCTCGTTCCTGTTGCACTGGCAATTTCTTTCTTTGATTTTTTTTTTTTTTTTTTGAGCTAGGAAGGAAGGAACCCAGCAGTGGGCAGTGCCTCTCTGTGTAGGAAGGGAATACAGGTAGCTATCTTTATTGTGGTTAAAGCTTCAGTGAATTGGTTCATAAAGTGATAATTGAATGGCAAAGGATTAGTGCACTATAGCTCTTTGCTACCTCTGCAGCACTATAGGAAACCTAATGCTGATGCAACTGTAAAAATGGGGCTTTTGCCATCAATTTGTATGTGCTTAAGAGTGAGCCCTGTTTCTGCAGCTTCTTCCCCACGCAGAGCTGGTTATTGATTGTGAGCAGGTGATGAGCCAAATGAACCTTTTAAACACCTTCAGTGTGTGAGAGGGGAGATAATAAGCTCATATCACTATTCCTTGGGAATTTCTAAATGTTACTATTAAGAGACATACAAAATGGGCAATCAAAATATTTGCATCCCACCAGGCAGCTCAAAGCGATTCTAAAATTGGATAGTTTGCAGATCATCCAAAACCCAAAGGCTGCCTGAGAGTCTGAATTCTGCCCCGAGGGCTGGAAGTGCTGCCCAGGGCAGCTCCCCGGGGACTCTCCAGCCCATCTCTCTGTGGCAGGAAGCACAGCAGAGCTGGAGGCTCCTGCCGCCTCGCTCAGGAGCAGCAAGGGCTGCAAGATCCGCCCAAGAAATCCCCCTTTGGACCAAGAAAACAGGAGCAAAACCAAGGCTGCAGCCAGCCTGCCACTAACCCTTGGGACACCTCCTTAAAACGGGAGCTTGAGCTCCACCAGACATTAATAAGAAAGCAAGAATAAGTAATTGCTCATGTGGAAATTATCCTGCGGGATGCAGTGTTGCCATTTGTCAAGTTCTGTTATTTGTTATGTAGCTTCAACCCTACTCAGCCTAAACCCACATCCGGCAAAATTGTTCCCAGACCACTGGGCTGGGCGCGGGGCCGCGGGAGCCCTCGCCGCGGAGCCTGGGTCACTCCTGGCTCCCCAGGGCCGGATCGAGCCGCCGGGAGGCTGCCGGCCCTGGTGGCCTGTGCTGGGCACCGGAGGAACCGCTCCGGACCCCTCTGGGCACGTTCAGGCCGTTGTGGCGCTAACAACCTCGGAAAGAAAAATGTGTCTTACACGTCTGCTTCTGATCCGCTGCAAATCCCTGCTCTCCGCTGAGGAGTATGGTTTTAAGTATCTAGAGGCTTTATCTCTTAGCAGCGGAACAAGTAGATGCCTATTTCTACACCGTCCCCAGCAAATGTTGGGCCAGTGGGCCACAAAGCAGGTGAGGCTGCACGGCACAGACATGCACGCCCTGGATCAGGGCTTGGCACAGTTCCTGCAGCATCTGGGCTCAGGAAGGCTCCGGAGCTGCCTCTTGGGGCGGCCTTTGCTCAGCCGACGCGGCGCGCGGCGGCCGGCCCCACGCTGCCGTGGCCGCAGCGGCTGCTCTTCCCACCGGCAGCCGCTTTTCCTTTCGGTTCTCTGCGCAGGCACCGACCTAGTGTCACTGCTGGAAGCACGGGCGGCTGAGGCTCTGTGCATGTCATCTGCAAAGCCGAGCACTTGGAAAACTGGAGTGTGTTTCCAAGCCTGAACACTACCCCAATTAATAGTTGTAATAGTTACAGCTTTTTGCTCTGGGATTTTTTTAGCTGGATTCTGATCAGGGTGGTAATGGAACTACCTTTTTTTAGCAGCTCTTCTTGACATTCACTGGGAAAATACCTGTGAAGCAGAAAACATTTCTTCTGGTAGAGAGGGAGCGTGTGGAAACTTGGGATGAATTGTGGATGCTGGGGGAAATTAATGGAGGTTTTATTATTGATTAGAAATGGAGTAAATTTGCCATTAAAAGAATGAGGTTTTGAAATAGTCTGCAGGGGAAATAATAGATCAAAAATATGAAACAATTTTAGAACGGAACATGTTATGAAAAGGATTTGATTACAGAGTTGCCAGGAATGAGCTGAATAGTGAGAGCAAGGACTGATGCTCGATGCCCAAGGAAGCTTTTCTCTCGTCTGTTTGATGAGATGTCTCAGGGTTTTACCTGTGTTCTTGCTTGGCCTGAAACATTAAAGTAAAAATGCAGCTTTTTATCATGATTTGGAATGGTAATTGCTTTCTGGTATCTGCAAAATTTTGCAAAACACACAGGCATTTCCTATAGCAAAGGCACACGTAGAACATCAGCAGCAGCCCGGAAGTGACCCGGCTGCCCACCACAAGTCCTGGAGAAGCCTTGGTGGTGCGGGAAAGGTGGGTTTTAATTTGCAGGAAAGGGGGGAGATTGCCTGAATTTCGAAGCGATGAAAGATAACTGAATAAAAGCTCAGGAGCCGTGACTGCAGCCTGGGGAGCTGGTGGACAGATCCCTGTGTACAGCAGTGCTGTGAGATGTGAAATTGCTAAAATAGCCCTTGCCTAATGTAATCATCTTTCAAAGAATATTTGAGAGGCATTTTGTCAGTCAGATATAAACAAAGACTAGGCTTGAAATTCAAAACTTGTCCAAAGTCCCTTTTTTTTCCCCAAGAGCATCTCCCGTGCTTGCGCTCATTCCAGTGTTTTGAAAAGGCGCTCTCTTTAAAGGGCAGGCTATTTTTAATTGCAGCACGAAACAAAACAGAAAGTTACACAGAGCAGTAAGGGGAACCAAACGCATCTCGGAGCAGCTCTCCTGCTCCTCCAGGAGCAGGGCTGGGCACGGCGGGAACTGCACGAAGGCGGCTGCGTGCCCGGCGCTTTGAGGAAATGTCTGTGCTGGTTCCAGCTCCATCTCCTGGGAGTGCGGAGGGGAGAGCCTGCCATGGTGCCAGTCATTTGGTTGAATGTTCCTGAAAGACTGTAGCCGGGCAGTAACTTAGCGATTTCTCCTTCTAGGACACGCAGTGCGAACCAGTGCCCCGATCCCTTAGCCACCGTGCCCGGCATCGCAGGCCTCAGCGCCGGCTCCCGGCGAGGCGCTGCGGGGCAGGGGGAGCGCAGCGCTGAGTACGGCGCTTTACCTGGTGGCTGCGGCGAGCAGGGAAGTCCTTGTGCCGCTCAAGCCGTGGCGGGATTGTCACTGTGGGGCCCGTAAGGCGGTTACGCGGTGGTGGCCCCGAAGCGCCGGCCCGGCTGGGGCCAGCCCGCTGGTGTCGCGGGTGCTGCCGCCCTCGGCACGCGGGTCCCCCCGGGAAGCCCGTGGTGGCCGCAGCGAGCGAGCGAGC
>JAWLRI010001014.1:293654-306651 GCA_034781795.1 Crypturellus tataupa
TTATAAATTAACAGGAAAAAATAATGTACGTGGTGACTGTACAAACTGGTTGCTATCGTGCAGCACGGGCTCCAGCAGCAGTACGTGCCGCTCGGGCGCCGTTGGAGCGAGCACCGCGCTCCCGCTCCGGGGCCCGAAGGACGGGGCGGCTCTGGAGCGAACGCTGGTGCCGCAGAGCGCCCGCGCGCCACCGGCCGCGGAACGGGGGGCACCGGGGCACCGCGAGCGCCCGCTGGAACAGCCCGGGGCTGCGCAGGTTCAGGTTCCTCACAGTAAAGTTTATGCATTACCCCTTATTGATACCGAAAGCAAGAAAGGAATTATTCAGCTCTGAATATTTATCCAACTTCTGCAATACTCGATACTAAATTGGTTAAGGCAGATTCTTTTAATAAGATAATGGTGCTGTTTAAAATTGATTTCATTTTTTTTTTTTCCCTCCTGGAAATGCTCTCAGGATAAATCAACACAGCTAATTTCCAGATAGTTTTTCCTCTGCTCTTTTTCAAGTTGAATGTTTCAGAACCTGTGGGACCGAGTGATCTTTTCCTCAGTGCGAGTCGGGCTCTTTCGGGGTATTTCTAGGCATTTGTGTGTTTGCAGCAATTTTTTTTTTCATGGAAACTGTGAAAGGCGTCTGTAAATGTGTGTGCAAATACTTTAGCTGTAGTGGCAAATTAGCATACATGTTCTCTTCAGTTAAATATTAATAAAGACTCTTCCAGTACCGTTCATAGTGCTTGATGAAAAGGAAACTGTTGAAAGACAGTGGTGGAGGGACATCTGGGACTTTAGTTGGTGGTCTTGGGGTTGGTACTTATTTGTGAACCTAAAAGAAGTGCTAGGGTTTCTAGAATGTGAGTTTAACTCGTGACAAAAAATGAAGTGCTTTGTTAGGGACCATTTAGTTATGATTTTTTTTTTAATTCTCTGAGGTTTATCTAAAGATTTGAAGCTAAAGACAGCAAGATACTATTTTTTATTCCTTTTTTTTTTTTTTCTTTTAATCTCCTTTTGGCCCGTGGTTAGGCAAGCAGCTCTTGAGCAGCCAAGGCCCAGCGCAGGCTGAGGGAGGACCTCTAAACAACTCGTACAGTCACAGTGTTGGCTGCAGGGATTTTTCTCTATTTCTCGCAGAAATAGAGAAACATTATAGTGATGCAGATGTTCTTGGCCTTCTCTATAGATTTATGAGCAAAAACGAGTATTATAATAAGCCTTTGTAGCACAGACAGAAAATCAGTTATCTCATGAGAAATTTTGACTTATGATTTTCGTAGTCTCCCCCCCGCCCTTTATTATTACTTTTTTTTTTTTTTTGTCCTAAGCGGAATATACTTAATTCAAAGGGCCCTTCCTGCAGCTGTAATAAACCAGGGAAGGTCACAAAAAAAGATAAACAGGGTCTTAAAGGTTGTGTTAATAGACGATTCAGCGCTGCGGTGCTGTTTGCAGAGCTGCAGCGTGTTAGAACCCAACTCGGCTTCGCAGCCACCAACTCGGTGCCTTCTGTAACGTTTCACCGGGTCTCTGCTCGGAAATAGTATTTAATAGAGCGCGAGCGCTCGGATGTTCCACGGTGGCAGGTTTTATGGAAGGTCCCTGGGAGAGGGGGAAAAAAAAGGCAGCTAATATCTCTTTAAAAAACATACGAAGCCTGGGAGAGAGTTGAGAGCAAGCAAGAGCACTGCGGTGTTGACAGCTTTATATCCCTGTTGGGTAACATTCACTTACTAGAATTGGCGTCTCCTCGCAGTTAGTAATTCACTCCATAAGGATAAAAAAACAGGGGAGGGGGGATGATTAATGGCCAGGAAACTTATATTCACAAAATTGTTGATTAAAACTCATGGACCTGTTGGTGCTTAAGGGATACGCATCTATTTGTATGTGCGTGTTTGAGAGGACACAGTGAAAATAAGTGGAAATAAGTGACCCAAGTGCCCGATTGCAACTTAAAATGCTGTGAAGTTTGGTTTTGCTGGGCTAGAAACGTAGAGCCAAAATGCAGCAAAATAACAGCGCGTGCAGAGCTCTGCGCGGGAGTGAGCGCGTGAAATTTGTCAGTCAGATGAGATCGACCCAGTCAAATAGCATGAAATTCATGGGCATTTGCTGCTTAGAGATGTGCTTTATGCTACAAAATATTAACAGAGGAGCAAACTTCTGGGCAGGTCAAGGGTTTTGCTACCTCCCGTATCGTTTCCAAGCGCTCAAAGCGCCTTCAGCGGAGAAGAGGGAAGCGGCGTCCGCGGCGGCGGGCGCAGCAGCTGGAGCGGACCGGTCGCTGCCCGTGGAAGCGGCGCGCGGGGCCGGCGCGCAGGGAGAGCCTCGGCACGGCTCTGCCGGCCAGCTCTGCCGTAGCTGCTGCGCAATGGGTAGGAGCTGCCGCCTTTGATTCTGCTACAATTCAGCGGTCGCAAAGAAAGATAAATTCTGGGATTTCATGCTTTTCTGATACCTTCTGAGGGGGAGACCTTTAATCTTGCTTGAGCAGTGAGAAGGGCAGGGTGCTGATTTCTTTTCCATGGCTGATGGTTAAAAATAAGTTTCCGTGCTTTTTTTATTTTGCTGATTTTTTTTTTTTTTGCCTTTTCCAATGGGGTTATGTCACGTAAACAGAATAAACAGAGCAGTCGCCCTGGAGGGTCATGTAGTGTATCAGCGGTGTTTTTGCTGAGATAGAAAAATAGCCTTTCTTGATGTGTTTTCAGTGCTTGGCCTGTTATTAAAATAAAGACACAGTTGGTTACAATATATGTGCAATTGAACGTAGGCATTAAAGAGAATATAGGGTATCCACCCATTCGGTGACCTACGCGTAATTTGATGTTTAGAGTAATTTTGGAACTCTAAGTTGCATCTGCAAAAAGCCACTGACAATTTTGAATTCAGGATTTAAGATCAGCTGTAATAAGATTTTATTTTATTTTCCCCCACAACAGTTCCTCAGTATTTAGTCACCTCCCGCTTCCTCCTCCACCCCGCGGCCACAGCAGTTACTAGATGCTGTTATATCCATCGTAAACCGAAGAGGAAGAAACCAAAATCTTTGAAAAAATCAATCTTAATTCTTTTATTTTTTTTCTCCCTTTAGAAATTGAGTCCTGCCTTTTTTTTTTTTTTTTTTTTTTTCAGTTTCCCTGGGACAGAGCGAAGCAGAGCTGCTGTTGATCATTCGTAGTCATTTGAGAGTTCCCATTAGGACCAGTGACTCCCCACAGTTGTTTTTGGGCCCAAATAAAATGGCAAAATCATGTTAAAACCTGTAAAGAGGTCAGGGAGGAAAACTGCTTTCAAGAAAGTAAATAGCCCCATACTTCTCGCCTGAGATTTAAGTGAAGAATTCAAACAACATCTAAGGAAGAAAAGCAGTATTTAATTTGTATTGTTATACATGCTTGCTTAAAGCTGAGATATAAGGATTTCTTTCCTAAATACCAATTTCAGGGCGCTCGGGTATTCTGTTTGACTTCCCTTGCTGTGCTGAATGTTTTATGCAGACTCGAAAGCAGCAGAGGACTAGCACAGGGACGTGTAACGCAGCCCCCAGGCCAGCGCGCGCCTCTCGTACGTAGTGTCCAGGTTGTAGCACGGCTCCTCGGGTGGCAGCAGTCACCTCGAGATACCTTGGAAATGCGCGTTTTGACTTGAATGCTGCTGACAGGGACCGCTCTGCATATTTATTTTTGAAGTTTCCTACATTTATTACCGCTTTTCTTAGAGTTGTCTGGCTGAATGGGTGAGAAGAGGGCTGCGGTAGTTTTGCAGCTGAAATACTTGCACCGATGAGGGTTTTGCGCTCCCCCTGACAGGGAAGCTGGTGATACAAAGTGACATGCACAGTGTTCTCACACGAAGGCTGTTTCACTGCAGTCGTGTATTGAAACTTGGAAAACACCCGTGTGACCAGCTAAGGAAAACTCCTATTTTGTGACTGAGCACCCACTCACTCACTCTTAAATCTCCTTTTCAGCCTTTGGAATAACTGAAAATTGGTAAAGCTGGGCAAGATTTTATTTCTAACCGCACATTCTGCAGCATTTTGAGCCCTTTGGTGAGCACCTGCCACGGCGGTGCAGTGAAACCCGTAGGTATCGCGGTGCGTTTGGGTCGGGCCCAGTTTTTGAGGCGCTGGTGCTGCCAGCCCATTGCTGAGGTGACTGCGCTGGGCGCCCGCTGCGTGGAACCGCTCGCCATCGCGTCCTCCGCGCTTGCGGCACAACGCCGGTGCGCTCGGCTTCCAGGCTTGCCGGGGCCACCTGGAAGAGCCGTGAGGCCGGCTCGGTGCTGTGGGGAGCACCGCGAGGCTGAGGCTGCGGCGGCTCCGCAAACGCAGTTGCTTTTTCTTGTTTTTGTGGAACTCCTCCCCTGTACCAAGGCATCCGCTGCGTCCATAGCAGATCCTACGTGTCCTTGGTCTCTCGCCTTTATTTGCATTGATCCAAATAGTAACAAGGGGAAAATATTTAAGCCCTTTTGTATTTGTAATCTCAGTTGTGTTTCCTATACTACAGAGAATTTCTTCTAGCAGAAACTAGTATTGTAACGATCTTATTTCATTTTTTCCATTTAAATGCCTCCAGGAGTTCTCGTAATATCCCCCGAAGATTTAAAGGCGTTAGCTTAAGTGCATTCATCAAAGCAAAATTAATCCTATTCGCAAATATACCAAGGTGTCAGCATTTGTCTACTGGCAATATATTTATATTTGGTGCTGATGCTGTTTTGAAATCCTTGCGAGTGATGTTTGAAAGGCTATTCTCTCCCTTTTATTTTTCCCCTCTTAGGTGCAATTTTAGTCTGATTTTTAAGGTAGATGCAAACACTGGTGGTGCTAATATATGAAGACTTATCAAATCTTGCAGGAAGCTTTTCTGCTTGGAGCGAGGCCGCACGAGGGATTGAGAGGTGCGTGTGGAAGGCTGAATGCGGGCGCTGCGTCGCCTTGCTCCGGGTGCGCACAGACAGATCGCGTGTCTGAATCCGAGATAGATGTTACATTGCCTGTGGAATGCTGATGATCCTTGGAGAGATGTTAGGAAAAGGTAGGGCTGTCATCAGCTTCATGCAATTTCTAAGGGAACAGAAAGAGCTTGGAAAAGGCGACGGGTGGGAGATGCCTGGCTCGTAGCTGCAGCCTCGTCTACCCGTTTGCTCCGAGCGCGTCCCCGTGTTGCAGGCAGCGCCGCAGGAGACAGACCGAGCGCAGCCCCAAGTCGCCAGCAGCAAAACCAGCGAGGGGAGAGGGCTCAGAAGGAGCTTAATAAAAACAACCCAGCAGACTGTGTTTTATACGAAGCCGAGGCAGCTCGGGAGGGAACGGCACACCCACCGCCTTTGCGGAGCGCGCAGAAATGTCTCCCCCTTGAATGTGCTCCTTATTTTTTCCGTAAAGGCGAGCTCCGAGATGCAAAGATGAACGTGAACAGGAAACCCTTTAAAAAGCACAAAAGCTGGCAAGAAATGCTGAGGGCATTTTCTTGCCTCAGCAGCGTGGTTTGTATGCCTGCCTACAGCCACGAGGTTACCTTCTTTCTCTTCCTTTCTCTTGCTCTTTTTAAGAAAAATATTTTTCAAGATGTTCTATTTATACTTGTATAATGTTGAGAAGTCACTGGATTACTCTGACTTTACTCGTGCATCGCCTACACTGCGCTCTCCAGAAGTTGCTGACTTCGTCTATATTTGGACTGAAACTTCAGATTAGTGAGGAAACTTAAATAAAATACCATCCTAGTAATCTAAACTCATGGAGAGTGTTTTGTCATAAATTTAGCTGGCGGGCATATATTGGAAATGAAGCACGTCATTTCCAAAACTATAACCAGACTATTTATCCAGAGTAATATAAATTCATATTTTGAGCATATTTTGGTTTATATGTGTTTCTATTATTTATATATTAAAATTAGATGTGCACAGTTTCCAGCCTTATTTTTTGAATGGTTATTAAGAAACACAGTTATAAATTATGAGTTATACAATCCTTTGGAGTAAAAGGTGCTTTTCATAATGTCTTTTCCCAACTTACAAATAACTTTTTTTTTGCCATAACACGAACGTGCTAGCAGAGCAACATGATAGATGTCTCTTTAAGTATCGTAGTAAAAGAAAATGACTTGTATTCTGAGGCTGCGGATAGTTTATGTTGTTTTGGACCCATTTCCCAAGCAGTGATCGAAAACAGATTACAATAACAATTATACAGTCAGAAGATGCAATATCCATTTCTGCTTTAATTGAGTGAAAGAATAATAAAAACATCATTAAGAAAAATGAGGTGGACCTGTCATACACTCTACCAATTTTTAGGCTTGGAGAAAATGCAGAGTAACAGAAGTGTGGGCTTTGTTTGTGTCTGCGCGTCGCTTCGGCTAGAAGGCGCGCGGCGCAGACCCTGCAGGGGCTGCTGGGGTGAAGGCGCAGGAGCAGGCGCCCCGCTCCGCACGCAGCAGGGTTCAGCTGGGAGCTGGCGCTCGGCGTCGTAGCGAAGGCACCGCCACTGCCCCGGGCCGGAGTTTGTCTTGTCTTGAAATCTTTTCGTGTTGTCGTCTTGATGCAAGCGCTGGGTCTCTGGGCCCAGCAGCGCCCGGGACACGCTCTTCTGTGCCCGTCCTGTGCACCACCATCCCAGGCTTCCCACTGAATCCTTGTGTGCGGAGGGTGTGCGCTGGGCAGCCAGTGCCGGCCGTGCTGCCCGCGGGACGGGGCCGAGGGACCCCGGCACATGACCTGCGTCCGCGGTGGAGCAGCCCGGCGCTCGAGAGAGAGGAGTGCGAGCAGATGGCTCCTCTGGCTGGTGGCTTCTCGCCTCCATCCGTGTTTCCCTGAAGATGGGAGGAAGATTCCATGGCCCCTTCACGCCAGAAAAATACCGCCTGGTTTAGGTTTTGCTGCCCTAACAGTAGCTGATCCCTTGCTAAAAACACAGCAAGGGCGAAGGGCTCCGTCCATCGCTCTTGAGTTTCATGCGTTTCATGAGGCCGTGTCTGATAGGGCTGGTCCTACCTTGTACTATGCCACCCTTGTGCCTGTGCCGCCCACGGCGTGTTAAAATGGGGGGCGTTGCCCTCCGGAGCTGATCTCGATGCCCCCCATTTTAGGATCCTTGGCCCCTCCGGCAGGTTTTGTTTTGCACTGAGAAGCAACCCCCCAACCAGAAACCTCCCACCCCCTCCGCTTGTTTTTAAGTCCCTGAAACCAAGAGCTAGAACTTATAGGAAATTAATGGCTTAAGATGACTTTTTAAATTTTTTTCTAAATACCAATTTAATTGGAAAGGGTTTCCTTCGCTGGCTTTGTATTTTCCATTAGTTCATATTGTAAAGCACTGCTGTGGGGCATTTTTCCCCCTTTTTTTTTTTTACAGCTGGGGAGCAAGTTGCAATAACTCAGCTGTTTCCTTTGGGACAGGAGCCCTCGGGGCTGCCCCTCGGGGTGCTGCTCCCCGGGGCTGGAGGCCTCCGTACTCCTCTCTGCCGAATTCTGCATGGCGTTTCAAGGAGCTCAAGTCTTCTCAAATGAAATTGCAAACTCACTAGTGAGTTTTGGAGTGGGCTGGCGGCCCCGAGTGTTTCCAGTGCAAGGGGAAGCAGTATTTCATGGCAGAGCAGGATCAGGGCTAGGCGGCTGCCAGGAGCAGGGACATCTGCAGGGACCGTGGTGACTTCTTTATAAATAAATTTCCTGAGATCTGGGATAGTGGTGATGGTTGGGAAATTGAAGCCACAGAAAGGTCTGGAAGCTGAAGAAGGATGTAAATAATATCTTGTGGTTTGCATTCACCATTGGCTAAAATATAATACATAGAAATGCATTTCCTGCCTACAGATTTATTGAATATTTAGAGCCAGAAAAAATAACTGAGGAGGAGGAGAAAGGTATTGTCCTTACTTTATTTCCTCTGGTCCTCCTAGGAAAGTAATATTACTTAACATGATTTTTTTTTGTTTATTTCTTTGGCAAACATTGTATTAAAATCATCTGTGGCCCAAGACCTTCTTTACCAAATTGCATCCTGGAACACATAATTTGCAACAGGCTTATAAAGCCTCGAAGAGAAGGAGTTTAACAGCATCACAGTGCTGGCTGTGTACAAAATCAGATATCTTGCGTTTTGTCTGCAACAAGCCGGAGACCCGTGGGTTGGCAGAAAGTAAGGCTCTTATTTTTAAACAAAACCTTTTTCTCCTGCTCCAATTACTTTTTTTTTTTTTTCTTTTTTCAGAGGGGATAAGACTATAGTTGTGGTGATGCCGATAGGGCTGCCGGTCTCTTGCAGGCCTGCTCTCGGGGTGTACGTACAGCTTTCTTGGCGTACTGGTAGGTGACAACCAACCGCACCGTCCCGGCGCGACGCGAAAGAACCTGCAGCCTCGTGGCGAGGTGCTACCAGTCGCTGCTCGCAGGTAAGGGCTGCAGTGCAGCCCCTTTCCCCACACCAAGTGTTTACTGTAAACAGGTTCCGTGCCCAGAGCTGATACTCGAGGCAGGTTAATTCCTCGAGGAGTCACGGGCAGCCCGGCAGTGGCCATGGGAGGACCACAACCCGAAGCTCTGCTTGTTCGCTGCATTATTGGCGCTCTGCTGTTTGGGGTCGCGGTGGACTCAGGTAGCGCTGGGGTAGGGGATGGGTGTCTGTGATGGAGAAGTTCAGGGGTTGCTGAAGGACTGAGAGTGGGCAAAGTTCATTGTTTTCGGCCTTTTCCCTTAGAGGCGCAGGCATGGGGAGAACTGGCCAAGCCCTCCCGGGCCGAGCGGACGTTGCTCGATCTCGATCACCATCGTGGTGCCGACGGGGAGCCGGCGTCCCCGTCCCGCGCTGCAGAGCCCTGTCGTGGGGCGGGAGTCCCGGGCGCAGCCGTCCTGCTCGTGATGCTGCTCCCCGGCGTGCCGGAGGCCTTTGCGGCTGGGCCTCCTCGCAAACTCTTTGCTTCTCTGAGGCCGAAGGGGTTTTTCCCGGCTCTGGCACAGAGGAGCTCGCAGGGTGCCCGGCACAGCCTCCGCTGGGTGCAGATTGCCAGGCAAAGGCCGGCGCTGCCGCCCTGCAGCCACTGCCTCGTCCGCGCGGGGTCTGTGCGTGTTGGTGCGCTCTTCAGAACCAAACACAGCGAACGACCCAAAGCGCAGCAGCAGCACAAACTTTATTTTTCCCTTTCTTCATTTGATAAAAATTACTCCAGAATGATTTCCTTTGGGCTTGACACCACCATTTGATCTCAGTTTTTAATAATTTTGGTGGGTTTCTCTCCCAGAAGAAAACATGCTTGTGCTCTGAAGTATTCCCACTAGAAAATCCGGGAAGTCTGAACGCCTCATGTTACTCAGGGCTAAGAAGTGGCTCCTTTATTAATTCCCTGCTAGACAACCCCTGTACAGTAAATCTTTCCACAACACTGTGCTGTTGAAATTAATCAAGCTGATGTTTGGAAATTGTTCAAATTAGATTAAATTAAATAACACCTAGACGGGGCTCAAAACTTGCGCTGATGGAAAGAGATTTTAATCTAGAAAGACACAAATGTTATCGGTGCCTCTAGTCGCCAGCGGATCCTCACGCTACACTTACTGGGACAAACCAGCCGTGCTGCCGCTGTAATGGGCTGGGGAGGCGGCTGGCTGCGGCGCTGCCTTCCTCCTGCCTCGGCTCTCCGTGTCCCTTCGCTCGTGATCCTCGGCGCCAGGTCCGTGCTGCTGACGGGGAAGGGATAACGCACCAGGTCCAGTGCTGTCCACTCCAGTTTGGGGTTGATTTTGTGCTCTGCAGCATTGCCCTGGGCAAAGCGTCTTTGGAAAAGGAGCAAGGGGAGCAGCGCGGGACTCCCTAAATATCTGCCCTCTCCTTCTAGTTGGTGGTTAGAAGTTTGCAGCTTCCATTTGTAAATCTTTCAGCCCAAAACGTTGTCCGGGGAGCAGCATCGCTCGGGTTTGGTAATTCTCTTAATTAATCAATTGGCTTCACAGTATTGAGTGCTTTGGGCAGAGGAGAGGACAGGGTTTTCCTTTCCTGAGTGAACTGCCTGTTGCCTTTTCCCTTTGTTTCCAGGAAGGATTTGCTCCCTGGCAGAACATATCTGTAGAGGGGTCTGGGCAAGGAGGGGAAATGTCTGTTTGGAAACAGGTTTCTCAAGTATATATTTAACTTCTTATTTTCTCTGCATCTCAGCAGAGCAATAAAACTGTGTTCACAAACCCTTGGACCGCGCGGGTTTGTGCTGTTCTCCCCAAGCTCTGGGGGGCTCTAGTGTTCCGTTGCCCTAGCGCTGGCGCAGGTGCTCCCCGCGTGGGGCGAAGGCTCCTCTGGGCACCCGGCAGTCCCCGGGACGCTGCTAGCACCGCTCGGACTGCTGCTCCCGAGCAGCCTGGGGCAAAGTGCCTGGTGTCGGCGTGGGACAACCCCACCGGCTTCTGCCTTATTTGCTCCTGCACTTCAATGTGCCGAAAGAATCCAGCTAATTTTCAGATAACGTCACCAAACAGGGAAGCCAGAGGTAATAAATCTGTTGGATATATTAGAGCTTTGCTCTCTCTGGTGTGAGCTAGAGGGCAAAGGAGTGAGCCTCCCTTGTGAAGAAGTTGCGCTGTGTTTGCGATGAGGCGGGTTTGGCATTGCGACCCCAGTGCGAGGCACCTCCGTGTTCGTGATGGCAGATGTTGTAACGTGCCCTTTGCTCTCTGTTTTTAAGGCACTAATAGCAGCTTATCGTCACCTGCGCTAGGTCACTGCGCTCAGAGATGTTCTTGCAAAAACCGTCTCTGGAGCGGAGGCCCCGCCAGCGGGAAGGGACCGTGTGGAAAGCCATCCCAGGCGAGTTCTGCGCGGCCTCCGTGCCAGCCGCACGTGGAGGAGGCAGGGAGGCAGCTGGGCGGCAGGGAGGCTGCGGCCCCCCGCCAGCTGCTTGCGGCCCCCACGCGGCTGCCTTGCCAGAAGGTCCTTAGCAGAGCCAGGAGCAGCCTCAGCGTTCAGGTCTCACCTCGTGCGGAGGTGATAACAGGCCCGGGAAGGCGCCCTGACAAGTGGGATGCTGTCCTCACTCAGGAGGTTACGTTTCCTTTTAGCTGGTTAAGTGGTTTATGGACAAACAGGATTTTTATTTATTATTTTGGAAGAGAATAGGGATTTTGTGACTGGCTTCAAGTGAGAATAGGAGCAGCTTCACACTGTCTTTCCAGGAAAGCGCCCAGAGATTTTCTTTCACCACGTAGTCCAGAGGGTGTTAAAAAGGGGCTGCCTGAACTTGCAGAATGCATCGGTTTAGCCCAGAATGAGCGGAAAAGGGAGCAGCATCAACGCGATACCGTAACCTACTTAGGCGGCGCTTGCACGCGGCGCTGGAGCAGGTCGCTGCGCTGAGGGCAGCTCCGTGTCTCACAGAGAGTGTCTAAGGAAATCCGGGCTCCGCAGACCCAAGAGAGGAGGATCCAAGTCCCTTGGCAGCTGCTGTCCATGTCACTGCTGGTGCCCCAGGGCAGCTGCCTCCTCTGAAGGGACAGGGACCCGTTTCCTCCTAGGTGTTGAAGCTGCTGATAGTAGCAAATCTTCAAGGTAGTTAATAGACTTTGGACAGAAAGAGAACTGAAATGTGTTTTTTTTTCCCCATAAAGAAGTGTCCAGTCCAGGAATATGGTGATTTGTGTCCAGCCAGAAATTCACTGTTATTCTTCGTAGTTATTATCTTTAGAAGTGATAATATTTAATTTCAAGGAGCAAGGGTAGGAGGTAAGGCTTTCTGGCAGTATTACCAGCCCTAGACAGTGCACATGGGAAAGCTTTACACTGGGATTTGACTTTGCCCCCGTATTCCCTAACATGTCTAGGGATTAGCAAATTGTACGCAAGCAATTAATGAATTTCTGTTGCTGGAGACGCTGGGGCTTGGCGAGGGGAGACAGCCCCAGCCTCCCTGGTGAGCGGGGCCCGCGGCTGCCTGCACCAGACCCTCCTTGGGGGTGTTTGTGTGTGTTGGGTTTTTGGAAACACCGACCTGGAGGAGTGGGGTGGTTAGTGGAATGATAGAAAACTTTGGAAATGTTGAAAAGGTCTTATTAGGAAATGTAGTTCGTCCTCCTGCTGACTGTGATTTGTCCCTGAACTGTATTCTCTGGAGCTATTAGTGTGGTTTTTAAATGAGTCAAGTGATGAGACTTCAGTATTTCCCTTGGAAAGAAAACAAAAGCTATCCCACAGGGAAGAAAGGCAGATCTCCACGAAACCAAGCCTTCTAGGAGGTGTTTTAATTTGCAATTGTAATCAGAGATGTATGACACACTCCTTGTTCCTTTTTTTCCTGACCGATGTTTTCTTTTCTGAATCTTTTTCTCATCTAGGTTTGATGATTCCCGTCTTTTGTGTGGTGGAGCAGTCAGATGCCTCTCTTGACTACGATAATCGAGAAGAGCATGCTGAGTTCGTTCTGGTTCGCAAAGATGTGCTCTTTAGCCAGCTGGTGGAGACAGCGCTCCTGGCTCTGGGGTATTCCCACAGTTCTGCGGCTCAGGCGCAAGGTACTCGATAACGTTCCTGTCCCTCTTCCGTGCGCTCGCTCGCTCGCAGAGGAGAGCCCCTCCGGCTGTGCCGCGCGAGGACAGAGCGAGGAAGGGGTGGCAGATCCGGGAGGCGGCTAGATCAGCTCTGGCGATTTCTCAAGCTAGGAGCCAAGGGCCCCGCCGCGCCAGCCCGCCCGTGGAGCTGGGTCGCGCTCGGGTGTGAACTACGGCGCCGTGATCAGCCGGCAGAGCCAGGGCACGTTTGTCCTGGGCCACGAGGCAGCTCACGGAGTCACCGCGGGAGAGCCTGGGGAAGCCCCAGATGTTCGACTGGGGGTACCTGCTATTTCTGCTTGCAGCGGGACCATACTGAGCAGCGTGCAGCCTTTCCACACGCATTACGGTCTTGCCATGTATAAAACACACCATTTTATATCAAGACTATACACGTACAAGCTCTCTGTTATATATATATATATATATTATATATATGGATTCTTATATATGT
>JAWLRI010001014.1:306751-339487 GCA_034781795.1 Crypturellus tataupa
TGGATTTTGCATGAAACCAAACTCTTTTATATATATATATATATATTATATATATGCATTCTTATATATGTGCATATAAGTGCTTGCATATAGATTTAGTTTGGATGCTAAAAGTACAGAGTGATTTCTGTGTGCTGACTTCCCTAACATGCTGCTGCAAAGTCTTTTGTGGACTCTGCAGTGCCTTGTGCTTGGAGGCAACTCTCCAGCAGCAGGGAAAGCTTAAAAAACGTTAGTTTTCCTCTCTGTGTTGAAACTACCAGCTAGGAAAAAAAAAAACAAAAAAAAAAAAAACAAAAAAAAACAAACTAAGGTCAAGAAGGGGAGGGGGAGAGATGTTTTTCTGAAACAAATTACATTTCAAGAGAATTTCTTACACTGAGCGGATTATTTCATTGCTTACATTTTGGATGAGAAGTCTGTAACTTTCACTTTCATTTCTATATAGTCCATGGAAGTGGTGCAGTAGCTCTGCTTGAGGGGCTGGATTTTACCTGCTGACTTGAGTTATTTCGTATTCATGGAAACAAGTCACAATGAAAGGGGGCAGCAGCAGTAGTGCCGAATCCAGGACTTCTAGGCAGTGGTTAATAGCGCAGGGCTTTTTGTACAAACTTCTTCCCAAATGGGGTGATAATGATTCATTTCCTCTGCCAGCCTCTGCCCTGCAAGAGAGGCTCGGCAGCTGCATACAGGCAAAATTCGTGCTCAGCTCCAATGTGTTTAGTTGCAAAACAGGGTAATAGAAGCAAGGCGAGAAGGTAGTTTTATTTGTAATACGCAGCCTTTCATGCAGTTTTAGGGACACTTTTTTTCCGAATGTAAAAGGTCAGCGTATCCCGCCGCTCCCCTCCCGGTGAGCCAGCTTCCTGTTTGACAGCGCTATCCATCTCAGTTAGCACGGCTGCTCGCCGCGCTGCGAGCCAACATGTGGAACCCGCTGGCGAGGTGGCCAAGACTGCGTTCTTGGCACCGGTGAGGGGAATGGGCTCCGCGAGAGCCGCTCCGAGGAGCAGTGACCCGCGCGGGCTGAGCGCTCGCGAGGGAACCTCGCGCTCCTGCAGCATCTCTGCCTCGCGGGAGCAGCAAGGAGGAGAGACAGATTGACTCACGCCGGGGGTTAGTCACCGTGCAGCGAGGAAACTGCCGCCCCGCTTTTGAACTGCAGACTACAGAAAGGCAGGTTCAGATACCGATCTAGTGCTCCTTGCCTTTCTCGAGGAAATAGAAGATGAATCTTTGATTGTTTAATTACTTAGAATAAAAGCCCAGCATTTTTCTCCCTAAGGCAGCAATTGCTTTACGCTAGGAAATAGTTTAGAAAAAACAGAAAATAGTTTCAAGATCTCTCAGCTACTGAATCTCTTGTTTGGTCCGTTTATTTAGGTTTATTTAGGTTCCCGGTGAAAGACACCAGGGCTCTTTTGTTCCTTCTGGCAGACCCGTGGGGAAGGCAGGTTTTGAGACGGAGCTGGTGAGTGCAGCCTGCTCACAGCTCCCTGAGACTGCTCAGGTTCATGGGAGGATTTATCAAATACTGGGCTATAATCTGTTACTCAAGGTTGATAAAAGCATGCCGGTAAATTGTTGATACAGGGATTTATTTAGGTGTAGTTTGCTGATTTTAAGAGGAGGAAAATAAAGCTATTTGCTTTATTTTTCCTGGTGATAGGAGAAGTCAGCTTGTGTTCTAATGCTTGGCATGGATTTTATTTATCAATATACTTTGATAAAGAATCACTTAGTTCTCTTTTATGCCTTGTGATTAGCTGAATTATAGCATCTGCATGAGAAGCCGAAGATCCGCAGGTTCGTTTTGCAAGAGAGCGAAGTGAGCAGCGATGCGAGGAGGTGTCCTCGTGCCCTCTAGGGACAAGTGAGCTTGTCAGGGCTTTTATATTGTAAATACTGGTTAGCAGTAACACAGAGTGGAATAATTGTTACCTCTTTGAGTTGGGAAAACGTCTAGCTCCCCTCAGCCCTGGTGCTGCTCCTGGTTGCCGGGAGCAAACCTGGAGCAAGTGGGTGGCCGAGCAGGGGCCGCAGAGCGGGTGGGGTGAGAAGCAGAGGGGTCAGCACAAGCGAGGGAAGCCCGGGCTCTGTGCCCCGCTGTTGGGAGGAGGGGGCCGACTCGGGCGCGTGGGTGTACAGACCCCGCAAGGGCCTTCGGCGCTCCAGACCCTTCTCCCTGCTCCGCTTCCCGCCCCGCAGAGCCGCTGCGGCTGCAGGGGGAGCCCCGCAGGGAAGGGCGAGCGCGGGAGGAGCAGAGCGTTTTGGCCCGTACAGGAGAGCCGGGCAGGGAGGAGAGCGATGCCGCGGGGTGGCCGGGCAGGCGACACGGCCAGCAGCGGTGCCAGGGACAGCACAGAGCTCCAGGGAACGGACTGGCTGCTGCAGCCTCCCCCGCGTGCTGCTACCAGCTGCCAGCCTCTACCCAGCCTTGCTCCTATGTGGAGCTTTCCTCTCCGCAGTTTTGCAGGGGAAGGAGTCAGAGGCCCAAATCAAATAATTTTGCAGCAATAATTTTACAGAGCCTGACTGCCACTTGAATATTTATCCCCCCCCCCACCCGTATTCAGACATTTACTGGCAAATCACTGCTTTGTTGAACCTACAAAACTTCACGATGGCCATAAATGAGAGTCAGTTACGGAACCAGGAGAAAATGTCAGAATTGGGTAATGTTGAAAACCTCTTCCTCCTTTTTCTTTTTTTTAAATTTTTTAAAATTTATTTTTATTTCCATTTATTTTAGCAGGCGTTTCAGTATCTAATGGACACAAGTTTTGAGAGAAACTGGTGTTACAAGCTCAGCATCTCAAAGCCTTTAAATCAAAGCCCTAAAGCTTTCTCTAAACATTACTCGAGACCCTTAGGATATCTTATGTAAAAAAATAGCAAAGACAGACAGGGATTAAGGGTGCTGATATTCACAGAGTCTACATAATTTTGTGAGAAATATGATATATAAAGAAGAGTTAGAATGTCATATAGGTTTATATATATATGTGTGTGTATGTAAACAAAAGGTCAAAATCCCGTGGATAAATAAGCAGGCTTTGAGGTTGCTGGTCACCCTTGTCCTCCATGCAGGACATTTAAATGCAGTGGTAGGAGCAGGTCGCTGACATCCTGCAGGGAAACTTGGCTTTTAAGTCGCCCCGGGCCAGGGTGACGCTTTCCCTTCTCTCCTCCTCCCCGTGCTCAGGGGTGTAAAATGTGCCATGTGGTGCATGGGCTTTCTGATCCCAATATATTATTTACGGGATTCCTGCGATGGAACAAAACCTTCTACAAATAATAATCTCTTTTTCTAGATGGCAAACATCTGGGCAGTATAAGTAAATGGGTAATTTATTAGTGTTTGAACAGCTTAGAGGAGAGTAACCAAAGGGAGCCCTGACCAGCTCAGCACTTGTGGCGGCTGCTTCCCGCCCTGCTGGCGGCTCCACTCCCATCCGAGGAGATCCGCTCCCATCGCAGGGGCTCCGCTCCCTTCGTACGGACTCTGCTCGCGTCCGGGGGGAGCCCGCGCTCCCCCTTCTCCCTTCCTTACGGCTTCCCGCGGGCTCTGTGCGCAGACAGCGGCGCCGCGCCGCCATTCTCCATGTGTCACCCTCCTCCAGGAATCCCTTTTTCCCCCCACTTTTATAAGCTAATGAAGAAACACTGGGGAAATTGAGCCACAGAGTTGTTTTTTTTTTTTTCTCTTTTCCTGTCCCAACAGCCCTCGTAGTAGTTTGGGGTGAAATAAAAAGGGAGCTCCCTGCAGAAGGCCTGTGTGTACTCAATTAGGGACTCAGACCAGCTTATAATAAATTCTGATGTTGTTGGCGCCCATCCCAACCTCTCGGCTCAGCTCGCAAGCCCATGAACCACTGGCATTTGGGAGGAAAGTCGGGAAACGGTGTTTAGTCATTTTAATTTAAAATAATATTTTATTGTGTTTTGCTTGCACGAAGCGGGCAACGACAGCGCTGCGTTTAAAGGATGGGCCTAGACCGGGTTGGACGAGGCTGGGCTCTGTCCGGCGCAGGGAGATGAGGTACGTGCAGCCCGGCACAGGCTACCAGGTGACACACACCTTGAGCGGCCGCTAGTTGCTGTCCCCCTGCAGCACCTGCCCCTTCGCCGGGCTGCGCCGTGGCCAGCGAAGAGTTACAGCGGGCAGGCCGCTGCGGAGGGCGCCCGCGCCAGGCCGGGCTCCGGCTGAATTGCTTTCATATTTTGTTTTTATAACATATTTGCTGCCTAGCCACATTTTGGCCTTTTTCCTTTTCCTAGCAGAAGCGATGATGTGGGGGGGCTGGTAGGCAGCTCTGCGGCCGCAGCGGCGAGTCCCTGCTCGGGGCGTCCCTCGGGCCGCGCTGCCGGGCGCGGGGCGGCTCGGCTGCCCCTGGCTCACGTCCTGCCAGCGCCGCCGCAGCGACTGCCGAACGGGCTCCTGGCGGGGACGAGGGTCTCATCTGGAGCCGAAACTGAGCTGGAGGAAAAGACTATACCCAGGAGCGAGCGATAGGTAACAGCGACTCCCCTCGAGATCCTCGAAGGAGATGCTTTTAGCCGGGCTGTGCGGCGTTCAGCGTGCGCAAACTGGCGGGTTGTGAAATGCTGCCACAGATTGTGTTGCAGGCATCACTATTTATGTACCCGTTTATATAGATAGCATCAATTACATCCTTTTAAATGTTCAGAGTGGATTTAAAAACTACACGTACACCAGCGTAAAACTTTTTTTCCTGCGGCTTAGGCGCAGAACAAGTCTTTTTCTCAAGGTAAGAGCTGTGTTTCTTTGCTCCGCACTGAGGATCGCTGTTCTGGCCCGCAGTCACAGGCACGTATCACTATTGTCACAGTGCCTCTAAACAGAGCTGCACATGCTAATTCTTCTTTTTTTCCTGACATATCTGCTTAAGCAGCATAGCAACACCGTGAATTTGCATTTTCTGATCACTAAAAATCCCCCCTACCATAAATGTGTATGTGAAATTGAGAACCTAATTAAAAGATTAACAGCATGTACAGTACTTTACCCAAAAGGCATGTGTTAATTTGTTAAAACACTAAAGATTTTTATGCGGTCTTTTTTGACACTATCAAAATATTTTCAGTGAAACTGGTTGAACCTGGTCTCTTTATTATAAATTCTTTTGCAGAGTAAGATGGCTTAATTTCATATCTAATTGCATGAGGAATTATAAATTATCTTTTCTAAGAGACCTATGACACTAAAACACAGAATGAACAAATAAAACTGATTTGTTCTAGTACAAATGAAGATATATGGCAGTATTTTTATTACAGACACCATTTGTTTGGGTTGAGTGTCTGAATATTTTACAATAAGATACAAACTGCGCATTGTGGAGCAGTCATTCGTGCAGTGCCTCTTAAGGTGTTTCACAGCTGATTGCCAAGAAGCGCAGAAACCCACATCCGCAAAACGCAGCCCTGCCGGTGAGATAAAGCCCAGTGCTGAATGGGACAGAGCTGCTTTATGGGCGTTTACAGGGACGTGGAATCTGCTCCAAGGATCAAAGACAGGATTTTCATTTTGCTCTCCGAGGAAAGACCTGTTGATCTCGGCGAGTGTTTTCTGTCCGGGAAGCCTCACTCGCTGCCTGGAAGCCGGTCGTGCCGGTGACGGGAGTGATGCCCCCGCGCGGGTTTGCGCACGTGGAGGGGCAGCTGGATTGGGAGACGCGGCCCTGTCCTGGTGGAGGGCACCGCGGGGCTTCGGCCTCGCTCTGCCTCTCCTTCCGAATCGCCCTCTCTTCCCATTCTCCTTTGGGAACTGGCGGGAATTTGCTAGTAAAAGTGGCATATTCTTTTGCAGCTGCACATTCTCCGTATAGCCGATTTTAGCAGAAAGTTATTAAAGATTTGTCTGCTGCAACTGCTCGCTGCAGTTTTATTCTGCTGCACCAAGTTGGAAACGGTTCGCAGCGAGGTTGCTGCTCTGCGCAGGTGCGTGCGAGGCGGTGCCGTGGCACTGTGTGTGTGTGGGGTCGGGTCGGGTGAGTCCCCGGTGGGCTCTCCAGGGCTGGAGAGCGTATTCTGGAGCGTATCGCACAGCCAGGCACAGACCCGTCCTCTGCCAGCCTCCCCGGCACTGAATTAATAAAGTGCTCGTGTGGATGAGTGCGGAGTTGTGCAATCGCAGTGTTTATTTTTATTTATCCAAATATACTTTTATTATGAGGTTTGCTGATATAAAGCTGCTTCTGTTAAGCTGTTTGTTGTTTCCAGATACTAAAATAACAGTGCCAAATTGTGCAGATCCCAGCGCATGCTTGCGATGGGGTCTTTTTTAGAAAGAGGCTGAAAGCCCTTGCTCTTGGACTTCACAAAAACAGCTAGAGGAGTTGTCACTGGAGCGCTTCTGTGGTCTGGTTTGAGTGAGACGAGAGGAAAACTGCGACATTTAGGGTGAAATGTGGATTAAGCTTTTAAAAAATGTGCATGCCCACTAGTCAAAACCACTTTGAATAGTGTAGGAGGTTAAGGTTAAGGAGTGCTTTTATTAGCATAAAACACCAGTTATTTCTGTCTCGCCCTTTCTCCCGCTCTGTCGTAAAATGTAATTTTTCCAAAGAATTCTTGTACTTCACGATTTTCTTTCCAAGCGAGTAGGGATGGAGAGAGCAAAAAAGAGTTGTAGCCCAGAGAGGAAGCGTTGGTCATGGTAATTCCCTGCCTCCCATCCCAAAGCATCGCACGGAGACACACAGCGCCCCGGAGGGACGATGGCCCAGGTAGAGTTGCAGCGGCGAAGCAGCCCGTGACACCCCACGATCGCAGCGCGACGTTTGTGGAAGGGGAGGCTGTTACAGGACAAAATTACCATCAAAATACCTTGGGGGGGTTTGCTGAGGCCTTTTCTTTCTACTTGTGCGTCGTCTTCATAAATTCTAGTTTTGCATGTAAGTTTGAGGGAGGTGGAGAAATCTTAGCTGCAGATGGGAGAAAAAAAAAGAAAAGAAATCCACTGTCTTGATATTTAAAAATATCCAGAATTAGAAGGGCATAAATTTATGTAGCCTTTGCACCATAATAATGTGGAAAGAGCTGACACAAAGCCATAAGGCTTTTTTTTTTTTCCTTCACAGATTCAGTTGTCTGAAAATTGTGCAATGCCGTTTAAAAGGAATGACTTTTAAACAGATAGCAATAAATTTTTTTAAAAATCATGTTTTCACCAAGGATTACATGATGGTAGTGCTAACTTCCATGCAATTAATAGACAGCGTGTACTTTGTTTTCCTTGGAGTGCTTAGCGTTTAGTGTAGATTTTATCTGGCCGTGCATCCAGGTGCTGGGTATGGATGAAGCCGCTGCTGATTGAGCTGTGTTCAGGGCTGGTAAAACCACCCGTGTGCTGTGTGGCAACATGTGTAGCTGCCTTTGCGTTTGTAGCAGCATAGCTGCAGCATCCGCACCCTGTAGCAGGTAGGCAGCTCCTGATTCTGTGCCTTTAGATATGCAACGGAACTGACTGAAGTCAGAGTAACTTTGCAAGACACGCGGTTGTTTTCCCACTGTGAGCTGTGGTTGGAGGAGGAGCCTTGGAATCCGCTCCTGTTTGCCTGGGGTCATTGGCCCTTGCGCTGAGGTGCTGCGTGGAGGCAGCCCCGTGGCCGGGGAAGGCTGGTGCTGCTGTCCCCGCGCTCACCCGCCTCCCGCGCGGCTCCTCCGAGCAGCTCGATGCACGCGGCGGTGTGCAGGGGAAGAAGGTGCCCTCTGACGTGTGGAGCAGGGAGCTTATATTTGGAAGGCAGAGCCACGTTATTTTAGTGCTTGTTGGATAGAGTCTTTTATATAACACGTTTCGCAGAAACAGGGCTACGTTTGCACAGAAGGAGGTGCCAGAACTCCTAACAGAAGTAGAGTAGCGTATGGAATGGGTGGGACAGGCTTCTGCATCCGTTTCTGGAGCAAAGTTAACCCTGTGTGGGGTTATAGTACCAGCTTTGCTAATTCTCGCTGTTCTCATGCTTCTTTCCCATGGTTCTGGGGCCTTCATTGGCAAGGGCAGGGAGTTGAAGAGGTGCCAGCTTTTCTTTAAAAAATTAATCTTTGAAGTTGCAACATGTAAGGGGATTTCGTAGGGAGCACGATCACATCTTTGGTACAAAGACATGGAACATGAAAAGAATCCAAGTATTTTGATGTGCTGAGAACAGCTAGAGATGCTGGTTGGTAACCTTGGGATATGGTATTCCTACCTGAAAACCACTGCGCTGGGGGGCAAACGTGCAATGGGGCGTTTGTGTCTGCATCTCTGTTGGTTTTAAACAAGACCGGCACCTCCTGTGACCCGCTGGTTAATTCTGAGCCTTTGGCGTTGAGCGTCAGGCAGGGCTGTGTGGAAATGGGGGAAAACAAGAGGATTTCGGAGCTAATAGCAGACCTAAATTGGGCAGAAACGTCAGCACATTATAAAGCTGTAAGGTTATATGTACTCTATTGGGCATTGCAGTGATGCTCCACCAGAATATCAAGGGGATTGGCAGAAATTGGGGTGGAAAGTCACTCAAGGGAGCTAACGGAGGTGTGGAAAAGCAGTGCTTTGCTTCTAACCTCCTGGGAAGAGTTGGGCAGCGTGGAGATGGGAATGGAAGAGTGACCCACTGATGCGGTTGAGGGCTGATGTTGACACATAATTTTTATTTCTAGATGTATCTCAAGCTACGCTTCAAAATTATTTTATGTAAAGAAGTCAATGATCTATTGGGAGGAAAGCCGAGTGTAGCGCAGGTAGCACAGTTGTAGATATGTCATCTGTAGGCTCACTAACTACTGCTGATCCCTCACAAAGAGCTTGTTCGGGCTGTTCCATCCAGACAATTTTTCATCCCAGTCCTACTATAAAAAATGCTGGGACAAGAAGGTAGCAATTCCCACAGGAACCTCCTACTCTGCAGAGGTGAAAGAGTGGCAAATGGCACACACTTTTTGGCCTGGATTGAGAATTTGGTCTTTAGTTTGACTTGTGTGTGGTGGTCTTAGAAGAAGGGGAAAATATTTGCTGATTTTTGGACTGTTTGTTGAAATATCATAAACACTTGCATGTAATCATGGAAATACAGCACCTTTTCATTGCCAGGGACCTTGTTAGAAACATTATTTGAAGCTAAGACCCATATATTCTCGTAGAGAGTCGCGGAGCGCTGAAAAACCTGAGTGCGGCCGCCTGCCCGCAGCGCCGCGCGTGGAGGCTGCTCCACAACGACGCGTTTCACAATGCGACCACAAAACGTAGCCGCGTTGGCCGTGACCCCTTCTCGTAGGCACTGCCATTTGTTGCAGGGGTTGCTATGGCAAACGGGGGCAGAAAATCCTATTTTGATGGTAAAGCGCAATACTTACAATTTCTAAGGAGACAGATTTGGAGAATATAAATTAATTAAATGTCACTAATTGCATTATTGCACTATCTTGCCAGGGAAATAGCTATTCCTGAGAGAGCCCATTACAGTGTTAGGCCTTGGAGCGGAGTGTAATTTTTTGTAAGTGTTTTAGCTTTTCCAAAGCTGTCTTTTTGCTTTTATTTAACCCTGACTAGTGGTAAACAGCAGTTTGACCCTGCAAAGGTTGTCCACATCCTGCACACCTTAGTTGAGAATGGGCTAGGAAGCCCGGGTGAGTGTTAGGGTTTGGGTTTGAATTGATGGAAGTAAATAGCTAAAACCTAACCACGAGGCCAAGCTGTCATTGCTCGCGTGTGGGTGCACATCAGCGCCTCTGCTTTGATTATGCCAGTATTTTTAGTCAGATGAAACTGATTTTTTGTCTTCGCCTGACTCCTGCACCCAGTACATGCAGTATGTATGGAGCTTTTGGATTATGGATTGATTGCGTGGATATTTCTGGGAGAGGGACTCAAATGGGGATGAAGAAAATGGAAATGAAGGCGGGGGAAAGATGCTTTTCATGGCACCGTGTTTGCCAGCTGTGTCTTAGGTGAAGGCGCTGGGGAAGAGAGAGGAAGCTTGCAGAAAGGAAGGTGCTTCTTGAGGAGGCTTATTAAAAACTGAGCCAAGGTTTGTCTCGTTTAATACTTTTTACTTGAATCCACTGGTTTCCCTAGTATTTTGTAGTAGAATGATTCTTCTGCCTTATTTTTATGATTTGAGAGTTTTTCACCTCTGTTAAAATGATCTCATGGTAAAGGCTAAAATTCGGGAGTTTTGAGTACCTTGCTATTCGGATCGGTGCCAGCACAGAGATTCAGTGCAGAAGACGGAGTGCGTTGAAATCGTGTCCACTTAGCAGCTTTGCTTTTCTTGATAGAAGTGATAAAGAATCAAATAATTTTAAAATTATAAAAAAGGTTAACTGAGAACTACTCTTCAGTAAACATTGCATTCATTCCTTATGGGCAAACACACACTGCACCTACAACGTTCCTCCCTATTAAATGAATACACTTTTTTTTATCCTAACTCTGCCTGGCAAGTGAATAATTTATATCTTAAATTCTACATTTTTCCTCTGTGGTTACAACCCAAATTACACAGACTCCCTGTGTGGAATTCTTTCCTGAGCTGCTCTGCCCCGAGGTATTTTGCAGCGTTTCTCCCCAGTAATACGTGTGCCTGGCAACTCCTGCTTGCTGCACCGGGCCGAGGTGCCGCTCAAGTGCTGCTCCCTGGCTGGTTAACAGAGCAGCGGTGGCTGGGAGGGCAGGCTGTGCCGCGAACCCTCCTCAAATGCTGGCAGACAGGTCCTTATTACAGCGGGGAGACAAGGGAGCGGGTCCCTCCCGGGCGAGGAACGGGGGGTTGCGTTGCTTTTGGCAGCCTGACGCTGTTGTCAGCCGCAGCCCCAGCCAAAACCAAGGAGCTTGGAGTTGACCGAGCCATTTCTCAAAGGTTTGGGGGAGCTCTGCTATTTTTTTCGTATTATTTTAGTTATATTTCTCCATCTTGGGAGCACCACGTTAGACCTTCCGCATTTCAGGCTTATTTGTGAAAGGATTTCTCATCAGCTAATAGTCCTTACTTCAAAAAATCTTTATTGGTTGGGTTAAGATCTGAGCTCAGATGTGTGATCACATAAGGGAAAATTCCTTGGAGACTTGGGGTGGAATGGAGCCCCCTCCTTAATATTTTTGTCTAACATATGTCACTGTATTAAAAATAATTACTTTGGTTCCTTAGGGGGGAAGAGGAAAGGCTTTTTTTTTAAACCTGAAATTCTGTGTTGAGTAGGCAAATAAACTCCTGAGATTGCTTTCATTTGGAAAGGATATTTTAAATGGTACCTTTACTTGAATGTTGGCCAGTTTAATTTAGATTATTGCTTCTGCCAATTAAGCTGGCGTTGGGCTGCAGTTGTCTCATTAGCAATGTGGCAAGTGAGGAACTTGGATGTGCGGAGGCCAGACCCTCACCTGGGAACGGCGGCGGCGCTCGGCTCGACCGCGACCCGGGCGTCCGCTGCTGCCGTTCTCCTGCTGAAACGCTCCAACCTTTTCTTGTGTTGAGGCAGAATTTCCCCCTCAGAATCAATGTGATTTAATACAAACTTAAACAGAAAGGGGCATAGAGTGGAAGGAAGAATAGGGTAAAATAATTCAAAAAAAAAAAAAAAAGATTACTACCTGTTGGTGATGCTTCATCTGCTGGGAAACGATCAGTTGATTTGTCCAGTTATACAGGTTTGAGTCCTGTGAACCGATTTTAGAATTAAAGATAATTTCCTGCAGTAGAAAATGCCTCCAGTTTTGGATAGTTGAAGGCTTCTCAACTAAATATCACCAAAGATCAAAACGCAAGACTAAAAACAAAGGCCTTGCTGTGAGAACTGAGGAATTTCTGTGTAATTTTTTTTCCCTTTTGCACATTTCATACCTTAGTTATACAAGTGTGCCTGTGTCATCTGTTCTGTGCCCAGAGTTGGCACAAATGCATTTCTACACAGGAAGGGAGGAAAATGTTACCTTTTTATAATATTTTTTTTCCCTTTTAATTTAAATTCACTTTGGATTTTATTGTCTCAGCTGCCTACAAATACTTTGGTCCTTCTGCTGGGAGCGGCAGCGTGCGCGGCCGGCTGCCGCGTTCCCTTCCGTTAAGTGGTGTAATATTTGCAGCCAGGATGAAGGTGTTTTACATGTTCTGGAGAAATAGCTGCTCCACCAGGCATTCAATAATGCAGAGCTGCAAACTGGCCCAGAAGAGACCACGTAATAAAAAAAGAGAGCGAGCCCGTTGGCAAGGAGAGCCGTGACTCAAGCTAAACAGGGTGCAAGTCATCGCCGGGGGCAGCAGGAGGGGACACGAGAGCTTTGTGGTTTGGAGATTCATTCCTGCCGGAGGTGGCAGGAGGAAGGTGGGATGATGTGGCACGTGGTGACCTGCTCAGCCTGGGGCCGGGCGGCCGTCGCCTTGAGGGTCCCCAGCACCTCCTCGAGAAGCTCATCTGGTCCACGGTGACGAATCTGGGCTCTGCTTTAGCAGGAAATTCAACCTGCTAATTTATTTGCAAGCAAACAGTGAAAGCTGCTGGGTTTGTAATCAAAGAGACCCAGGAGATTGGCAACAAGGTTGAGAAAACTTTTTAGCTGGAGTAGCTGTTAGTAGAGAGTCCTGCTATCTTGCCGAGACCTAGGGAGACCGTGCATCCTTCTTTACCATCAACTCATCAAATGTATCTGTCTCCAGCAAGATTTAGCAGTGCAAATTTCCCTTCCCCTACCGGCAAAAGACACTTCAGTCATCGTACTGGTGCGATTTGTGATTCTAACAAGATCTACTGCCTGAGTCACGGCGTTTTGTTGCATTTGCTATAAAAGGGAAAATATTCCCTTTTATAAGTTACTCACAAGAAATTTCAGCCATGACGTTCATCTCATTTAAATACGACAGAAGGTGACATGACATCTCCTGTAAGCTCAGGAAAAAGCTCCAGCCATTGACACCTTGGAGCTGGTACCTTCATTTCATGACCATTGGTGAAGAGTTTGTGTTAGCAGAGCCTGGTGACAGAGCATCTCCATTGCCACCAAAACCTTAGATTTTGTGAATTAGCACTGCTCTGTCAACACCCCCACCTGAGGGGATGAGCGTTTGGAGACCCTTTTGAGCTTTGCTCTTAACTAGGTCTTCAAGTAGGTGTTTGAGGCTCATTGGCAGCAGTGTGTGAACAGTTGTTGCCTCTTCTGTATTTCCTGTAGGCGATGAGGAAAGACTTAGCCCTCTAGATCTTGAGACATCCAGTTTTCCAATTCTCTTCTTTGGACAAGTGATGAAAATCATTCACCTTGTAATAGGTAAAGAAGGTAAGAGAGATTTTGGGCCATCAGCAATAAAAACTATTACTGGCCACAAAGGCTGGACAGAATTTGTTTTGCAGCAAGATTGGCTGAACATCTTTTCAAGCGTCTTGTGAGCAGCATATTTAGTCTAGAACAGCGTACCCGAAGAAGAGCATTTTCCATTAAATCTTATCGGTTCATTGCTAATTTATGCACTTATGTAACACTTAAATTATTTTCCTAGATTATGGCTTTATTGGTGTGGCACTGGCAGGGGTCATGCTGCCTGGGGAGCTCTGCAAATCAGTTACCCTGTGATAAACTGTTTACCAGGGCTGTCAGCTGGGAAATGTAAGAGCAGTTTTAATGCTGATGGAGGTAATCTGAGTGCATATCTATCCCTCCAAAACTCAAGAAAACAATAATTTCAGCAAGTTTTAGTGTCTGCATTATTTTAGGCGACTCAGAATTTGGAGGATAATTGGAACGAGTTTCTGCTTGTGCAGAAAAAGCCTTCTCCCTTTGCAGTTTCTACCTGGCTTAAGACCTGCATTAGGAAGCAACCAATAATATTTAGTCTCCAAACAAACAGCAGGCTTTGGGGAGCAAAGCAGACTTTCTCCGACAATAAACCTCCCAGACCTCCTCTTTGCTGGGCGCATGCTGTGCGTGAAGCACTTGCAGTGCTGACATGACCCTGGTTCCTCGTGTGCACGAGGAGAGGAGATCTCATTGAGATCATTACTCTTCCTTGGAGGGACATATTCTTCACACACGTGTGCACGCAGTGTCTTTGTCTTCCTACATAAGACCCTAGCAAGTGCTGTTATCTGTATCTTCTTATCCTCCTCACTGTGATGTTCTTCGTTGAAGTCCCAGTCGGCTATTGTGGATTTGTGCTCCACGGAAAACCACTGGCAGCAGCGGCGGTGGTAGCAGATGGTGGAAGCAGGAGTCCCTGCTGCATTCCGGGGATGTGCAAGTGTTGCTGTGCTGTGCTGAATAAGACACCATCCAGGTGTATCTCTACTTCAGCATCTGGTGGCAGGCAATAAAGGAGCCAAACTCTTGCCCGGCATGTCCAGTGAGGGGACAAGAGTCAACGGACACGAAGTACCTCCTCAGCGTAAGGACCGAAGGGAACACGGCCCTGGGCCTGTGCTGTGGCTGAGCCCACAGGAGCAGGGGTTGGACCTCGTCCTCTCCAGAGATTCTGCCAACCCCACCTGCCCCGGCCGAGTGATAGTTGTGGACGGGAAGGCGGTGGTGAGAGCACTGTGCTGCGCCGGCTCCGCGACGCGCGCGTCGTGTCCCAGCGTCGCAGGGCTGCCCCTGCTTGGGACCTCACCGAGCCTCGGGGGGCTGACGCTGTCCCCTCGTCTCCCCGCCTTCCAAAGCCCCGATCCCACGAGAATTGCGGTTGCTGTGTAAATAAGCAGTCAGTTTCTGGGAATGCACAAAGCACAGCTTGCATGTGCTGCGAAACCTCCAGATCCAAATGGGGAACAGCTCTTCCCACTCTTCCCAGGGTGAACACAAATTTATCTTTCAAATTAATTTTTTTTTTCTTTCTCTCTTCCCATCTTCCGTTCACAAACTGGCTGATGTGAAGGTTCCGCAACAGATCTGGTGGCTTTGTCAGGAAATGGGCTCAGTTCTAGGAAGATGTGGGCTAAGAAAACAAATCTGGGTTCATCTCAGCATAACGTGGGCCCGTCCTCAGCACCAGAGGGGATTGTTTTTTTGGAGTCTGGTAGCAGTTCCTGCTTGCTCTGAGTCATCTCCACTCATGGGGACCTACAGGCTTTTTCTCCTTTTGTTTTCTCTTGATTGGAAGCGTAGCACATTTCAGTAACCAGTAAAGCTTTATTTAGACTTGTCAGAAATTCAAAAGTGTTGTGCTTTTCCTTGGAAGAAAAAGAGGGAGATGAGGAACCTGCGAACCAGGTTATCAAGTGAAGTGGGATTCAGTAATGGGAGAAAAAAAAGTCCTGAATATAGTGTCATATGCTTGAATTTACTGTGATGCCCAAAATAGGGACACTGAATTTCTGGCAATAGGGTGGTTTAGATGTATTTTGAGAAGAAATACTGCAAATTTAGAATTGCGTTCTCTGTCATCGCCTATAGATGAGTTTGTAAAGGAAAGGCAGGGTTTGTCCTTGGTGCTTGCTCCTGCGGGAGCCGTGAGCAAGACCTACGTCTGAGCCTGACAAAGCCTCAGTCAATGCTCTGTTGGATATTCTCATGTATAGATGTATGTATATGAATTAATATATCTATCTATAAATATATTTTAAAAATGTAACCTTGCTTCCCATTGATAATTTTTTAGTATAAGAATTCTAGACTGCAAGACTTGCCTAGTGTTTTGTGGTGGATCTAGTTCTTAGCTGGCGGTTGCTAAAGATGCTGGCAGAATGAAGCCTGTGGTGGTGTTTGACCTTGCACGGATCTGGATACGCTGCTGCTCCAGTGATACCGCTGCGGAGAGCAAGGAAATTGAGAGTCAGGTTGCAGAGGCAGCAGCAGCTGCCGCTTCACATGCTGCGTCCGTGTGGAATCAGCGCAGGCGATCGTCGCTCGGGGATTGCAGCAACAATCTTCTCGTTTATTTAGGACTTTCCACCCCGCTACTTTAATAGTTCTTTATCTTATTTTATATTTTAATTTATATTTTATTTATTTTTCATGGAAGTTAAGAGCTGAATGTTTGGTGGCAGAAAAGACAAACATCAGGCACAAAGTAATCATGTAGCGAATATCAATTTTGGTAGCCTTTATGCTAAGGGCATCCCAGAAAGAGCCAGCCCCACTTTAGGTGAAGCGAAGCAGTGAAGCTGCATTGCCCAGACTACAAACCCGCGCTCGGTCTGCGGGGCCGCTCGAGCAGCGTTGGGCGCTTGAGCGCTCGTGTCCTGCGGAGCGGAGAACCGGTCCCAGGGCAAACGCAGCTGCCGTGGGGGCAGCGGGCAGGCCCAGCCACGTTCGGTTGCTCCGTCCCTGCCAATTATTGGCTGTTTTTCAAGGAGAATGGGGCTGTGGAAGATGAAATAAATGCCTCCAAAATAACAAGCTTTAGAAAATTTTGCTTAATTTATGGGTTCATTCTGGTCTTTCTCTCTCCCCCCCTCTTTTTTTTTTTTAAGAAGATCTTTATTAATTTAGTCTAGCAACTTAGTGCTTATGTTAAATTAATCTAATAAAAGTCCGGGTCCTCACGTAACGTTTCCCAAATGTGAAGCAGCATCTATTACCCGAGGCCCGGTCTGGGCAGGGTAAAATGTAAACCTGATGCCGGGCAGCGAAGGCAGCCGAGCGCTCGCTGTGTGTGCCGCACGGCCCGCGGGCTCCCCCGCGTTGGCAGCGCCCTCGGATTATGCTCTTCCCATCGCTAAATCACCGGTATGTCAATTGGCATAATAGCGGCTCCCGCGCAGGGGCACTTAATTAATTAATGTTTGTAAAGTGCTCTGGGATCCTCCCAGCAAAGGCGCTTTACAAGTGCAAAGGAGGATTATGCTGATTATTTTTTTCCATCTATTCTTACCCCGATATGCCACTGATTGAAATTCAATAGAATAATATGGTCACCCTTATAATGAGGGGCAAAGGCAGTGTAATATTTTAAAAATTGCCATAGGAGCTTGGAAAAGCAGCTCAATAATGTCATACCAGAATTAACACTGTCCTGTTGCTATTTGATCCTTTCTGCTTGAAAAGTCTTTCCCATCACTGGCTTAATAATAATAACTGTAAATGCCTTGATGTCGTTACGGGTTGATGAAGTGCAGCCACAGGTTAGAAGCTCGGGCTGAGTCATTAAGCTGCGGGGTAGCGATTTCCTGCAGACCCGTTTATGGAGAACCAGTTCTATGTACTGCTGATACGGGACAGACAGGTTTTCATCTCTGTAAGAAATAGATCCAAAGTGTTGGGCTATTAGTGCTGATCTGCAGCTGCTTTAACACCTCACCCCCACGTGAGCTGTAGCAGGTTACGTCTGCTGCTTTTGCAGAAAACAGGAGTTTTTCTGGTTTTGCATCCTGGGTTGAGCTGGGTTAGCTCTGAAAAACTCTCTTTGCTTAACCGAGCTTGGTAAGGAGAGGGAATCCTTTGTTGTCCTCCTCTTCCTCTCTAGCCGTATAGCACAGAATTCCTCCTCTTCCTCCCTGTGTACATACTTGGGCAAGTTTTGCTGATGTTTTGTTTTATGGCTGTCTCCAGAAAAATGTTGAGGTAAGGACAGGGATGCTAATGTGAACATCCAAAAATGTCCTTGATTTGGTCCTGTGACTTAATTTTAGCCCTAGCTGATTAACATTTTAGGGAAGTTGCATTAATCGCTTGTGCCCTACGCACAGATATCCAGTGAGGCTGCAATTCATGGTTTCTGAGAGATGAAATCAGGAATCTAGCCGTGGTGGGGGCAAGAAGTTGCCTTTGAAGGAAGCTAGTGATGAAATGAAGCACGTTCAGGCCTGCTCCTCTCGGCTGCGGAAGAGCAACGTGGAAGCTCTTCTGCTTCTGAGGGTTTGAGTTTTGCAGTGGTCGTGGGCTCAGGTATCCAGGCTTTCATGAGCTGCTCCAGTAGCTACTTCACTCTTAAAAGTGGAACAACTTTTCGCGTGGACACACCAAACTCCACAAGAATTGGAGTTTTTAAAAAAATAACTGTCCATGTGAATGAGGGGTGCAGGACCTGCACCTCCTTCTGTTCATGGCCAACACGTCATGGACGGTGACGCGTGTTAGTTTGAATCCCAGGTGCGGATTCTGAGAGCCACTGTGCCCTGCTTGTGCCTGGCTGCCGGATTGGAAAGACAGACTGCAGCGCGTAAGGAAATCACCTCTGTGGGCAGCGTAAGCCCTGTCAGACTGCAGAGGGTCTTCCAGGTTAGCTGTGTTATTTGGAAAAGCAGCTTTCAGTCTTCTTGTTTCTTTGTGTTCATGTTTAGCGCCGTTATTCCAGCAGTCTGTTCTAGCTCCAGCTATGCATCCGTGCAGAAGTTCACACCACTTGGCATTCAAGAGCCAACAGCCAGCGTGAATACACAATCCCCTTTTAAAACAGGTTTTGAAAGACTTTGTTTTGAGAAAACGATGCGGTGTTTATTGTCTTGGACTACGAGCTGGCTGCATCCAGCCGTTCCCCGACCGGTCGTTGAGAGCTGTTCTAGTGTGTGAGCATTTCTGCAGCCTGTGCAAGGCTTGGACTCTGCGGAACTTTCCTTCCAAACAAAAAAATAGAAGTCCCAGCAGGTCAGTGATAAGCGTAAGAGCCCTAGATGTTTTGGCCCACTCAGGTTTCCCTGGGGAGTTACTCGGGGACCAACCTTGCAGCGTGCTGCGAGTTGCTTTGCTCACCAGGTTGGCATCATCTTTCCAGCTGCAGCCCAAGTATTGCAGTAAATACGGCACCAGCGCCATCAAACCAGGCGCCTGCGAGGTCTGCTGAGGAGCTGGGTGGAGCCCTCGACTGGCTCCATGTGCTCTGCGGGGAGGAAAAACCTTCCCCGCGTCGTGTCGCAGCGGCTGCAACAGCAGCGCGTCCAGCACCTGGGGCAGCCTGCACCCAGCCAGAACAATTCCCTCTCCGGTCAGAGATGGGGAAAAAAACACTATTCCCAGTAGGAGCAGATGTTTCTTGCAGAGCCGCTTGCTAGTGTTTCCTGGCTGGCACCATGCGCAGGTTTTTCTTTAAAGCCCCTTGGTTTGGGGGCAGGTTTGGGTGTTGGGGTGACCCCTGCTACCTGCCTGTCCCGTTCCGGCCGCCGCGGCTGAGCTGGGCTAGAGCCTCTTGGGAGACACTACTGCGTCCCATGCCCCTCGTGGACACTTATTTTATTTATATGAAAAGCTGGCATGGTTAGGCAGAGGAAGGCAAGGGTTCTGCGAAGCTGGTGTGGATTTCTGGATTTTTTTGGTGATTTTGCTTTAAATTATTATATAGCAGAAGGGGGTGAAGGAAGTCAGCAGCTAAACTGTGTTTTCCCAGCATGTATTTCGCTCAGTGGACCCTTGATGCTCATTTCATGACTAATATATGCTGTACTATATATGCATTTCTTGTTGTCACCAGAGATAGCATTAAGTAAACTATCCCCTTAAGAAAAACAGCTTTTCTTGGCAAGTGGAATATGACTCGAGGAGCCAGCTCTGGAGACATACGGTGCTGTGAATGAGCGCTGTGTGTTACTCTACTGGAGCTGAGTCCAGGCACTATTTATACTGCAGCATATTCAGCACCAGATTGTTAAATCTTAATACTGAAACAGTGCATCATTTAAATGTTTTTGTTCTGTTTATGTCCCATTTCCAAGCATTGGATATCAAGCAACACTTAGTAACTTTTTGTTTCATTTGGACAAGATCTCCCCTTGCCAGAAGCTTTCTAATCTGCTCTTGAAATCTTAGCCCATCTGTACCAGCTACTGAAGATGAGTGAGGTCTCTTGCAGCTTCCCTCTCTGGGTGGTGAGGGGGTACATTGTAGTCCAAGATGGCAATGGCAAATGCAAACGCTGGAGCCCTACAGAAGAGGAGTTAAACTAAGATTATCTCCTCAACACATGTGGGAATGAGAAAAAATGCTCTGTAGCAGGTGTTTCATGTGCTCCTGTCCTTGTCCCCGTGCAAGGAGCTGCTGTTTCAGCAGCATTGCTTTACGGTGAGGTTTGGGAGATGAGGATAAAAGATCTTTGGCATTAATTCCAGTACGGTTAAACCCACAGTCCCTAAGAAAGAAGGAGCAGAAATGAAAAGTGGACCTTAACGCTCCTCCGCTGCCCAGGTTTTTTTTGGATCTGTGATCACCTTGCGGTTCTTCTTTGCAAAGAGAAGCAGCTGTCTGCCTAGGACACCTTGTAGGTGGGGAGGGATTACCTACTTAGTGGGTTTCTGCTACCAGTCCCCCTGGGAATCATACACTGCTTCAGTGTAACTGTGTGCTGAGACCCACACGGGGACGTTTTCTTTTTCAAGTCAAAAACGACACATGTATTTACTGAAAGGTTTCGTAGGTCACAAAATCAGCGCTGCCAAGTTCTTCAAGCTTGCTTTAACTTAGAGAACCAGGCTTCAGTGGCCTGAGGAAAGAGGTGAGGGGAGGAAGCACCCTGTGTTGCTTCAAGGTAATTTAAGAACCAGGAACATGTCAGCAGCTCTCTGCTAGGAATTTTAAATCTATTCTTACTCTTCTCCCTGGTTTGCTTCAAGAGTTGGCATAAAGCATCTTTTCCAGCAAGATTGCAATGTCTCAAGACGGTTCTAAGTGTTCTCTGGATGTTCTAAATAGACAAACTTATCAAAGGGTTTAGTAAGCAGCTGATAAAATATAAAGTGTTTCTTCTGTGTTTTTTTTTCTTTAGGAATAATCAAGCTTGGGAGGTGGAATCCTCTCCCTCTCAGTTACGTGACTGATGCGCCAGATGCGACAGTAGCCGACATGCTGCAAGATGTCTATCATGTTGTGACATTGAAAATCCAATTACAAAGGTGGGTGTTCCTGAACATCTGTCCTTCTCTATTCTCTGAGCTGCTCCGTCGCTCACAGCATTACTACAGAGATTAGCACGTCCTGTCTTCATTAATTTCGGGGGTTTGGATGAAATGAAAGGAAAAGTGAAGAGAACAGTTGGTCACCTGGCAGCTTTTTGGTGCATGATCCAATGGATTTTGTATGTTTTTGGAAGTAGCAGTATGGTAGCAGATTGGAGAGGGTGGGAACTCGAACAGTGGAGTAAAGATCTGAGGCCTTTAAAACCAGATCTTTCCACAGTCTTTAATTTAGTAGGTCTTCCAGGTCTCGTGTAAATGGAAAAGCAACATCTTGCCTTTTTCCAGGGGTTACATTGTGAGAATCCATGATTTTTCTTGATGGTTGCTGCAGCGGGACAGGAGGACAGTTTGTTCACTTCCCTTTTGCTGGAGTGGTCTTTCCAGCAGAAAAGCACATCTCACACTGTCTGCTCCAGTGTGCCCAGGACGTGGCAAGGAGGAAAGGCAGAACATCAGGGATGGCTCCCTGATGCTCAGTGTGCACGAGGCCGAGGCCTGTTTGGAGGAGTGTCGTGTCCCTGGTGGCAGGTGCTGACCCACCTGCTGCTCCTGATGCTTTGGAAGCAGCCGGTGCCTCCTCGACAGCAGCGTTTTGCTGTTATCTCTGGTAGCGTTGGAGCTAACGGGCTTGCCCTTGTTTTCATGCACTGTTATTATGCTCACGTTCGAGGGGGTGCTGTAGATGAGCCGCCGGAGCTGCGCAAATCTAGCGTGCAGCACCTCGTGTCCCCAGGCACCCGAGCTGCCACATAGCCTGCTGGCACTTCTGTCCTACTGTCACAGCCCAAGATGAAGGCCTCATTCTTTACCTACAAAATGCTGGATGCAGCGTGAATAAATACAGCCTGAAACTTGGAGCTAGGGATGATTACTAGCTCCTCAAGCTCCTCTAGCACAGCCCAACTTTCAACGTGGTGGGTAGAGCCTGTGCAGTGGGAAGCAGAGCTGCCCCCGGGACGGTTCAGACACGATGAATCTCTGTGGCGTGAGCGGCAAGGACAGGCTGTCCCCACCCTGCCGGGCTGCTGCTTGGGTCTGTCCCAGCTGCGGGGACAAGACCGTGAGCTTGTTAAACTGGAAGGCGCACACGGCACGTGAAGACGAAGGCTCCGCTGCCCACGCGATTCCTGTAGGATGAAAGTGAGCGCGAGCTGCATGGGACAGGCGTTGGGCATACGGCTTAGCGCGTTTCTGAACGGCTCTCAGATACCTTAGAGATGAGGGCAGCGAAAAAACCTCTATGAAATCAAATTACTGTTTTCAGACCTACTGCTAAAAGCCTTGCTTCCACGCAGGGAGGACCCTCACTGCTTAGTAATTTTGTCTATGCAGAGTATATATTTATTTTTCTATACCAACCTGACGGTCTATTTGGATAGAATGCCTTTGTGCAGTCATTCCTGCAGTCCCCCCTACGCAGGGCTGCTTTGCCCTCCCGCAGGTCCCCGAGGAGACGGCTGTGCCCATGTGAATGTCGTCAGTGGCATCCGCTGCAGCTCCTGGCACTTGCTGCTGTTCTTTGGGTTGAGCTGCCTGTCCGTGGGAGCGCGGTGTGGCGGGAGGGCACGAGGAGGGACCGCCTGGGTGCACGGCCCGAGCAGGGAGCTGCAGTGCGGTCGGTTGCTCCAAGCTCTGGGGTTCTCCTGTGCCAGGAGCGAGTGTCCGCACAGGGGATTTCTGCTTTTCCAGCTTTGTAGACCTGCTGTTTCTATCTGCTTTGTGTTTTAACAGTTGTTCGAAGTTGGAAGACTTGCCAGCAGAGCAGTGGAACCACGCCACAGTTCGCAATGCCTTAAAGGAACTGCTCAAAGAGATGAATCAGAGCACACTAGCCAAAGAATGCCCTCTCTCCCAGGTCAGTGGTTTTACCAGGCTTACGGGAGGCCACGTTTACGAGATCCAGAGTCCATATTTGTTCAGTAAATTGCTTTGTCTAAATAATTCCAGAAATATTGGACTCTTGTTTCCTTTAGAAAGGAGAAAAGCTAATTAAGAAGAAAAAGAGTATCTCTGTGTTTTATTTGTGGGTTGCCAGTTGAAAATATTGATGATTTTTGTCCTGCTGGTCAGAGGGGTGTAAATTCTTCATCTTGACCTTTAGCTGTACCTTTTGCAATGGCCTTGAAGATCTGAAACCGCAAAATTTCAGCAGCTTCCTCTGCTAGCAGAGGCCTTCCTCCCCCACTAACCCACGGGCAGCTCTTGCCAGTTTCTGACTATGAGAAAATGAATGCATTTGCAATAGTCATGCCCCGATTTCAAGGGAAAAGTGACAAAAATGTACATGTAATTATGTTTAAAAAAAGAACAAAACCTCGCGGTCTGGTTCTTCCTGGTTGCTTTATAAGTGGCAGTGATGTCATACCCAAACGCCAAGCAGGTTCCTTCTGGTAGCCTGAACTCTGTTTGTATGTCAGATTCTGGTACCAAGAGATTCATGACGGTTTTATGGCCCCTTTGCGTCTCTGCAGATCCCCACACTGCAGCACCCAGCCCCAGCAGGGCCCTGCTTTGCTAGGAGCAGGAAACATGTTGCCTTTCCGAACAGTAGTAGAATCTTAGTTGAGGTCAATCTGTCTCTTCAGTCTCAAAAAGCCTGCTTGCTAAAAATGCTTTGCATTTGCTGGCCCATATTCAAAATTTGCACTGCCCTTGCTGCCAGCCTTGCATTGCAGTGCACAGGACATTCTTTTCAGGTATAACCAGGACAAATTTGCCATGCTGCTTTACAGTTACATCTTAAAGGAGCACGAGGCTGCGGAGGTGTGATGCAGAGCAGAAATTAAGTCTTTGCAATTGGTAGGAATCATTTTCCAGCAGAAAATCACTGTCCAGCAGACTTCTTTAATTATGCTGGGTCTGCAGAACTGGTAAGACCAGAAAGGACCTGTAAGGAAAAGCCTTATTTATTTACCTTATTTACTGAAGGAATACTGGTGACTTTAGATATACACAGCTCCTAGGTGTGTTAAACAAGAAAGTATTTTTTCTTTTCACACGGTTTAAGTGTAATTTCTGCAAACAGAATTATCTGTGGGCTCTGGTCAGCTAACGATGACTGCAGCATGTGGCCATCTCTGCCGAGCAGCCGGTGCAGCCGAGCTGGGAATCATTTCACGTGCAGACATCCACGTGGTGCCCAGGCCTGCCCCTTCCCCCTGCGCTTCCAAAATGCCAGGTGGGAACACGAGCAGCTCTTGCCTTGCTCCTTCACAATCCTGACACGCGGTAGCAGGGCTGCTGAGGGGCCTTGCTCCAGCAGTTACTTAGCGGGCAAAGCTAAAGGCACATCCTGCTGCAGAAACTGCACTTTCTTAGTGCTTTTAAGCCCAAGTGACGTTCGGTGAGTAGCAACTAACTCCTGACCAACACTGTCACAGGGCCACTTCTATTATTATTATTATTATTGTTGTTAGGATTATTATTACTGTAAAAAGTTTCAGTTGCTTTTGTTTTGTCTCACCAAATGCAAAGGATACAATGGAAGGTTGTACAGGAGCTGTCTATTACCGTCATCTGAATATGCCTCTAATACAATTCCTTCTCCCAAATCAGTTTTAAAAAAAATATCGTGCCAAATGTGAAATGTCATTACAACCCCCTTGTGGTTAATATATTATTGACAGCAGCAAATTACGGAGTGGTCTCTTAGGAGTTGAACTGCGGAGTAAATGCTGCTGTTTATTAATGTGTTTGCAGTGCATCGAGTAGGGACGTGGAGAGGGGCAGCGCGGGGAGCTCCCGCCGCCGCCAGCGCCTGCCTCGGTGCAGGAGCTCTCCCTGCAGCCCAGATGGGCATCCTGATTGCCCCTAATGGGAAATGCAATCATTCACTTTGGTTTAAAATTGTTCTGTTTTCTTCTACTAGGTGTATCATGTGGCTGCAGCCTAGCTGCCCTTAGCATAAGGCTGCTGTTCAAATAAATCCCAGTTACCCGAGCTGGGGGTGCCTGGTGGATAGGGGGAGTGTGCGTGGTGGAAGGAAATCCAATTACTGAGACATTTCCATCCTTGCCTCTGTGTGTTGTGTAACTCATCGCAACGTTGCCCGTGTGTTTTGTGTCCTTGTTGGAGCAAGGTTTTGTGGGCTGACACCGTGGTTTTCTCCCTGGCCTTAGGGCTCTGGGCTCCTCCGTGCGGATGATCTGCACGTGCTGCCCCTCATCCACCTGCCCCTCACGGCCACACATAGAGCAGACCTACCTGCTGCTCAGTATGGTCTGTTCCTTCCATACATTTATTCCTTGGAAAAATATACATTATTTACAAACTTACAGCTACTCAATGCTTTTGAGCTTTTTGAACTGCTCTGTGTTGCTCAGTTCTTCTGAGGGGCTATTTTTTTTCGAGAGACCTCTAACAGAAATACCCCTGGCATTCCTTTCCAGTCAACAGGGAGGAATATTTTTCTTTGTAGTTTGAAGGTTGTCGCAGATTTTCCCCTACTCCTATCTCTTGTTGAGCAGCCGAAGAGAATGTGTCCTGGGATTTTTTACCATTGGTGGATTTACTGCTTAAGCTTACTCTTTAGTTTAAACTTTGCTTTCTCCATGAAGTCAATGCTTTGATTCAGTTTGTGGTATTTAATAGGCACCCCAATTTCACCACTACCAATTTGTTGTGGAGATAGAGAAATTGGGGGAAAGTGATAGAAAAATGAAATTGTTGTCTAAGCAGAGCTAAATGATCCTTCCATGCCTGCAAAGTGGAGGAAATTCAGCTCAAAGGATGCTAGAAAAGCGCAGCGCGCTCGGTCTCTGCTCCCACCGTGCTCCGGCTGCCGCGGCTGGGTCGAGCGGCGCGGGACGGGGAGGATTTATGGGGAAGGGATTGTTGCTGACTGCGACGATGTTAGCTTTATGTCTCAAAATATTGATTTTAATTAGAAAATGGAATCTGAGTTTTAGAAATGGCAATGGCCCCTCAGAAAGGCTCTTGCTTCATAGCTTTGAGAGCGCGCGGCAGCGCACCAGCATGGCCTGCAAGTAGGAACATTAAAGGGGGAAGGCAGAAGAGCCTCTTCGCTGAAAGAAAGGAAAAAAGGAAAGGAAGAGCTAGCAGTAAGCAGTTTACTGTGCTGATTGTACCGTGCAGTCAAGGCGTGTGTGGAAACGCAGGCCCCTTAAAGCTGCCTGTGATGCCCCTCATTTGCCTAAGTGTTCTGCAGTGGGCTCTGACCTGGCTGCGCTTGGGAGTGGGGTAGAGGCACCGAGGAGCCCCGTTTGCCTTGCCCACGTTGCGGGGTCTGGCCTTGCCCTCGGGATGTAGTCCCCAAATCGACCTGTGCCCAGCACAACGCTGCCCCTTGTCCAGGCTCACAAGTGTAAAACAGAATTGGATCCATTTTGTGTCCTCCTCGGGCCCTGCTTCTGGCTCTCAAGTCCCACCTGGGTGATGGTGTGTGCTTGCATTTTGCTCGCTTTCCCTGGAAGGTTTCTAATTGTGCAAGTTATTTTAAAACACTTTTGTATTTCTTTCTGTATTTCCAGAGTATGATTTCATCCATTGTAAATAGCACATACTATGCCAATGTGTCAGCAACCAAGTGCCAGGAGTTTGGGAGATGGTACAAGAAGTACAAGAAGATTAAAGGTAAAGTGCTTTTTTGTTGTTTCTTTTCAAGTTCTTGAACTTCTGCTGACAGTTTGAGATTATTTGCTCTAAGTAAAAGTGCTAATAAACTTTAATGATATTAGTGAATGTGTCTGCAAAGAGGGCACAGTCGCAGCACGTAAGAAATTAGATTTGATACCTTATGATCAAGGCTCATGTGGAAATGCAGGCCCCTTAAAACCTGCTTGCAATACCCCGGTTAGCTGTGTTGAAGATGCACTGTGTTTTGAGTTAAGATAAAACATTTTGCAAGATATGGTAGCTCCATCCTTGGAAGTGAAAATGCTGTGTAAATTGCCTTAGTTACATGTCATTCATGAAAGCTAAAGAACTTCTTCCAAAGCTGCGTGTGCCTGTGGTCTGTGTTTGAAATAACACCCGCCCGGCGGTGTGGAAGGGAGGATGTCGCATGGTGGGATTGCTGGTGGCTGCAAGGAAGATGGTTGAGGCAGGTGTGGGGTGAGAGGGGGCACGGGGACGCCGAGCTGCTGCTTTTCACCCGTTTAAATTATTTAGGCTTGAGGTAAAAATGTTGATTGGCCGTGCTAGCGCACAGTGCCTGGGTGCCAAGTGACCTGGAGAGCTTCTCCCTCTCGCAAAGCACCATTGTGTGCCTCAAAAGTCTTTTCTTTGCCTCTGAATGGTAGCTCTTAATAAAAGAATTTGATTGGAAGTGCGCTACCGTATCCTCTTGGTTCAAAAGCAACCAGAGGAATCAAACAGCTTCAAGGTCACCGCCGTTCGCTTCCACTTGCTGTTCCAGGAGAAAGAGGCAGCTGTAGGGTTTTTTGTTGTGCTGTTTTCCCAACTGGGCAGGGGTGCAATGCCAGTTGCCGCGGCACGGGAAGCCCTTCACTGGAGGGTGCTTAGGTGCGGAGATGCCTCTGGAGCCGCCGAGGGTTTGCAGCGCGCGCGGCCGCCGCTGCCTTCCCGCCTGAGAGCGCTGAATTCCTCAAGCTCTTGCTTCTTTTCCCTTAGTAAGTGCACAGCGAAATTGTTGCGTGCAGTGAAAGCAGAATGAGACCTCAATCAAGGGGTCAAGGATCCAAACCTGAAGAGTTTGCTGGATACCTCTGTGCACGCGCTATTCAGAGAGACCCAGCCGGGCGCTGCGGTTTGGAAGTGTCTGTGTGTGCTAGTGGGAGGAGAAAAAGGAAGGTTAAGGTATGTGTGAAGTAAACACAAGCTGCTAGAAAGCAGTTCAAGTAGTGTTGATTCATCAGCCGTATGAGTGGGAGAGAAAACAAAGACGCCGTGGCAGGTACCCGGGTGCCTGGGGAATAAACAGCCAGGGGACCTGCACCCCCTGCCCCGCTTCTGCTCCTCCTGGGGCGGGTTTAGCTTCTCCAGACCTCCCTTCCCGTGCTGTTTTGCTCTGTCCGTAGCCAAATACTGCCAGAGGACAAGGTGCAAAAGCAGCGAACAGGGCCAAATGCTTCAGTGGCCACTCATCCCCTTGAGGGAGAATAGTGCTTTGCGGAAGCCTGGGTGGGCGATGCCACGGTTGACTCTTGGGACCGTAACCTGGACGGGTTGGGTAGAGCTGTAATTCAGAGTCTCTGGGACCAGCACCCATGGTTAAGTCTAGAGCTGGTTATTAGAAAGTAAAAGCAAAAAAATGATTCACATGAGCTGTGGTAAATGCAAAATAGGAAGGGGCTTCAAAATAGCTTTATTGATGTTGCAAACTAAATGCAGCCTACAGTGTTAAATGTGTTTCCTATTATCTGCTAATGTCTGTTTTAATAAAACAGTGGGAACTAAATGGTTGCTTCTTAATCAAAACCATGATTTCCTAAACATAAGCTATGTGATTCTGTTACAAATTGCCACAGATAGATCTTCTAGGTCGAACTTTTTTCCTTTCTCATCGAAATAAATAAACAGTAAAATAATTATACACTCTGGAAGATCAAAGTAATTACAGCTGAAGCCATGCAAAAATAAAAGGTTCTTTGAAAAAAAAAAAAAGAAAAAAGTTGCAGAGTATATACTTAATGTTTAAATAAAAATAAGAAAGTGAACGATCAATAATTTGATATCATTAGCAACAGATGTAAAAGCCCTGTGCAAAAGGAGTTGTATGAAATCTCAAGTAAACATTCCCAGTGTGCGTTCTGTCGAGCCGCCGAAGAGACAGCTCAGCTATTTGTGCTTGTAATTCAAAAAAGTTTTCAGTTAGTTCAGCCCAGCGGGATGGTTCTGTCTTGTGTCAAGACCAGGCCAGACTAAAACGCTGCTGGGGGCTTTCCTGCCGGGCCGTCACGGTTTGGAGCCCGTTGTCCCGGGCGAGCGCGAGGCCTCGCGCCCCGGGCCAGCACCGCTCCGCGCTCCCAGGGCAGCAGCTCTCCCCGCTCTCCTGGGCGCACACGGACGCGGGAAGCAGAGCTTGCTCCGGCCTCGTGCTGGTGGGAAACGCGCAAGAAGCCATGGGTAGACAGCGAGCGGCTTCTGTGGGCCTCCCCGTGGACCTGCGCAGTCGCCGGGTGGTAGCTAAGCTGCCTGGTCTGCAGCAGTTCCGCTCAAAATATAAAATCTGCAGCACGAAGGAGTTTAGTGTTACTGTGCAAAGCAGCTTTAACCTGCTGCTGCTTCCTGGAGGGACGCAAGGCCTTTCAGTGCCTCGTCGCCACAGCCGCGCAGTGGGACGGAGCTGGCGAACGGGGATTAGCCCCGCGGAAAGTCAGGATCTAAATAACCGGCCTAATCCTTGGGGAGGAAAGCGGTGTGAGGGTGGGCTCCTCCTCCCGAAGCGCGTGCCGGCGCTCCTCTGCCGGAGCTGCCCTGCTTTTTGATCTGCCTCGCAGAGACGTGCAAATAACAGCAAGGCCTTGTAGGTAACCCCATGCCCAAGCTCGCAGCTGTGGGGAGAAGCGTTCCAGAACTTCTGCAGGCAATTCCCATTGTTGTCCGGGGCCAGACCTGTTCCAGGGGCTGACTCGCTGCCCAGCATGTTGAGTTCAGGGCATTTTGGTTGTTTTTTGAGCGCTCTCTTTTTCTCAGTAGCTATTTCACTCCCCAAGTGACACGCGCTCTATTTTTATCGGGAGGGCTATCGCTGTATCGGAGCTCGCGCGCCCGCAGCTCTTCCTTGGTGTGAATCTTCTCTTTTTGGCCGACGCCACAGCTTCGCTTGGTGGAGGAGGTTAGGGAGGGAAAAGTAGATACACCGCGACCTTAAAAATAAAAAGACATATTTTGTTTGTCTGGGAAATAAGGACATTTCATCCGTGCTCCTGCCATCAGTGACCGTCAGAGTAGAGGTTTTTGGTGGATGTGAGTTTTGAGACTGTGGCTGTCTCGGAGCGCCTGTGGAATGATGAGTCTCCTCGGTCTAAAGGAGGAGGGCTCGGTTATTTCTGTTTCAGAAGATCAGGAGCTGCCTTCTGAAGGAACGAGCTCTTACAGCTTCCTTAAAATGAGAATCTGCTTTGGCTGCTCTCTGGTTTTTCCAATATCACTGATTTGTTGTTGTGCGCTGTTTAATTCTTGAAAGTATGTTTGTTCCTCCCCACAACGTATAGGCAGAGCAGTCTGTTTCCTTACCATGTGTTTCCGAGGCCGTTACAGGTTGGGAGAGGTTCGAGGCCGGATTCGGAAGGGTTCCCAGCTCCGTTCTTCCCAGACCAAGAGAACCTACGGTCGCGTCGGGCTGATAGAGCCTGTGAGAGCCCAGGCAGGATTTTCTCTCTGTGCTTTGATGAACAGTTTCAAGATGCTCTAAATTGTCCCTCACAGATGTTGTGGGAGCCTCATGGAAAGGCACACACGCTCTTTCCCAAGCAATGCTCCTGACTTTTAAAATATCCTATTTATTCATCTATTCATCCATGCAGACACGATTTTGTGTATTTATAGATTTATATTCTGTAGATAGAGGATTTATATATGTCTATATATAGATGTGTGTATATATATATATACATCTTGACCATGAGCATCCTTGATTAACCCATTGCAGCAGGGACATTGGGTTATTGAAGAAGGGAGAATTCCTTGTCTTGCTGCAGTGTTAGCTGCGGCTCTCGCACCGAACCAGATGGGATCGTTTATGGCAGCTGTGTGGCTCTTGACACTGCAGCAATTTTTCCTCTGCTTACTTTTATACTCCCGAGCGCCTATTTATTGTGCTAGAATAGGACTTTCCTCACTTTCCTTTTTTTTTTTTTTTTTCCTTTTTGAACAAATAAATAGAAAATAGATAAATAGAAAACAACAATATTTGCAGGCAATATTTTCAGGATTTAGAAGACAGGCAGGGCCTGAAGGCCATCTCTGCTTGGGGACGTCCTTTCAGGCCACCAACTGCTGTTGGGGCCACCAACTGCTGTTTTGTGAGGACAGTAGTTTGTGGATTTGCATTGGTCACACACAAAGTAGAATCTCACTTAAAAATATATATATCCTAATTCCTGTGGAAAGTAAATGTAAGCACGAATTTCAGGTGTGCAGAGTGTCCTTTCTTCTGGCTCTCCTGTGGCACGTGTGTCATAGCAGACAGGGATCTCTGAGGAGCTAAATCCCGTGTCCCTTGCGTGTGTGCGGCTGGAGCTGCAGCCGCTGCTGCTCTAGGGACCATGTGGAGGTGGAAAACCTTCCCGTGGGGAAACACTGCGTCCCCTGGATGTTGTCCCTGCCCTGCAGATGGCTTTTATGACTGCGTGATTTTATTCTCTTTTAATTAAGAGATGCTGACTAACGCGTGACAACTTCAGGGTTTAAAATGTCTCCTGTTCCGAGCACAGCAAGATGCTTCTCTGAGCGAGGACCAGTTTTCACCAAGGCTGGGAGGTCTGTGCAGCTCCTCCTGAATTCTTAGTGAGCAAAGAATAATCTTCATTTTATATATAAAAATATATATTTATTTCTTTTTTTAATCTCCAAAGCTGCAAAATCACTTTTCTTTGAAATGAAAAAGTGTTTTGTGCGTGCCAACTAAGGACATGAGAGCTCAAAAGGAAAACTCGCACCTGGATGTAAGCTCTCCTGGCATGGAAGCTGTTAATGGGACTGTGATCATGCAGGTTTCAGAGTACAGAATTCCTTGTGCCCCTGAGAACACAGCTGAGCTCTGCTCAATGCAAGTGTCTGAAGGGTTAATACATCTTCCTGGTGATGTGTGTCCTCTGCCTCATTCCTTTCCTCATCTCCAGTGCTGTGAGCCAGGAGGAGCTCCGTGCTTATCTCCAGGAGGGATTGCACAGTTGACCAGGGTATTCTGGTAGGTTTGCACCTCCCTCGTGAGGTCCTGCACAAGGTTAGTACTGAAATAGCAGGACAGGCGTCTGCTGCAGTTGTTGGACAGGGAGGGAGATGCCGTTACACCAGGTGAGGCCGCGAGTCTGCCTGAACGAGCGGTTTCTGCGTTCCGGTGAGGTGGTTCTGGGCAGTGTTTGCCCAGCTTCTCCCTTTCCGTTCGCCACGGCCCGTGTTCATGCGTCAGACCGCGGTGGTCACCGGAGGATCTTCCGCGCAACGCCTTCCCGCTCCAAGCGCACGTGGCGCGTCCCGGCTGCCGCCAGCGTTGACGTGGCTTTAAAGCCCTGAGTTCCTACTGCTGTGTGTGCCTTTTAGCCTCGACAGCAGCCCCGGAATGATCTGAAAATAGGGTGGGCTGAGTTCTTCTGTGCTGGGAAGCCTTTTTGGCAGCAGCGCAAGACCAGGGTCAGCCCATGGGCAGGCTGCAACTTACTGAGGTTAAGCGGAAGTGGGAGAAAACACGTGCCCCAGGGACGCGGTCCGTAGAGGGGCTCGAAAGAATCGAGTTCCCTCGCCTCGCCCAGCGCTGATGCTCCTCAAAGAGCCACTTAGCGATGGCTCTTCCCAACGCAAAAATAGTGACTTGTGCGGCGGTGGGAACCGGAGTTTGCAGCGCACCCAAAAGCAGACAATGGCCTTTCCTGCCTGCTTTCCATTAGGCTTGGAAAAGGCCTTTGCTACCCGCAGCCAAGCAATTTCTGTGCATGCTCCATAGCTATTTGAGGTTGTTAGCCCTGCTGCAGAAGTAGAGGAAAGGAGAGGTCTGAAAAACTACAACTTACTACCAAGTCTGCTCCTGCAGTCAACCTGCATTTTCTCCGCTCCTCACTGTAGGAGTAAATGGCCCCTCCAGAGATCAGACAGTAAACGGAGCCAATGAAGGACTTTGGGTAAATGTGAAGATTAGACGTTGAGTGAAAATGAGACTCCTCAGGCCAGCCCTTTGCACTGAAGTGGTTAAGTGGGCTGTGATTAAAAGAAATAAGTAATTATCCCGATTACAGATGCAGAGATGCAACCTCCCCCTTCCAAAGGCCCTGGTGC
>JAWLRI010001014.1:339505-384265 GCA_034781795.1 Crypturellus tataupa
CCGATGACAGATGCAGAGCTGCAACCTCCCCCGTCCAACGGCCCTGGTGCGCTCTGGAGCGGCGCTGCTCCGCGCAGCGCGGTGGCTCCTGACTGCAGCGCAGAGCGAGCGGGCGCGAGGTGCCGGGAGCGCTCCCGCTGCCAGGGCCCTCGGAGCGCCGAGGCATGCGCGGCTTCCCCGGCTGGGCTGTGCTGGCCACGTTCGGCGCCCGCCGCCGCCAGCGCTGGCTTTTACGACCGCCAGGTGTTGAGCAATGCACGGAACAAAGCGGCGCTGCGCAGCCGCTGTGCCGGAGCACAGCGCCGGGGTGGTGACATCCTGTCCCGACCGAAACGGGGCAAGTCCGCCGGCGAGTCGCTTCTTACAGAACGTTCCTGCGCCGGCCGCCTCCCTCGCCGTTTGGGGCAGGGAGCCCATGGGCGCCCGGGGGATGGCGCAGCTGGGGCTGCCCACAGGGCCCCGTGTCACCGCGGCGAGGAGCCTCCCTCACCCTCGCGCTGCCCGGCACCCTCTCCCGCTCCCAGGAATTTGGTCTCCCGTGCTGTCAGTCAGCTCCGCGCTGCTCGTAAGCCCTAAATACCCACAGGCTGTGTGTCAGAATGTTTCTATTAGCAACTCAGTGAAAATAAAGAGTGAGGGGAAGGGAAGGTGGAGAAATAAATCTTATTTTAAATCTCTTGAGCTGGTTTTCTTTCAAATGGAAAGTTGCAGGCAGACCACCCCAAGCTATTGTGCTGCGGCCTGCGTCAGCTCTTTGACTGCGCGAGGAAGAGTTGGGTAGAGGTTAGAGCATCACACAGGGGAAGAGCGCTCTGGGTTGCTTTTGTGCTGTATCCAGGAAGTCTCTAGCGCAGTGTGAAGCTCAAATGCACTGCCGCACGTGGTAACCATTAGGAGAGAAAGGAGCATTGGAACATGGCAGTTGGCTGCTCCCAGCCTGGGGATTGTGTTGGTCTCGGACGGGCTGGTAGAGTTGGGGATGGGTTGGAGCGGGTCGCAGGGCAGGGAGCATCCAAGGGCATGGTTGCCTGTATCCCAAGTGGCCACCTGGCCTCCGGGAAGCACCACGGGGCTGCGCTTGTCGGCAGGACTTGCATGCGAGCCCGTGGAGCCCCGTCCTCCCTGCCGTCCCGCTGCCCTGCCTTCCCGGCTGCCGCATCCCTCGTGTGCGGGTACCAACCGGCATCTCCAGCTGCGCGGAGCGCGGGTGCAGGTGGCTCCGACCGTGCGGGTGACAGCGCGCGGCACGAAGAGACGCGCGTGCAGGGAGCCCTGCGCTGCTGCCACCCTGCTCCCGGGAGCACGGCCAGGACATCGGGCTCCCTCTGGCCCCGTTGCAGCCCTCCCGCAGGAGCGCCCGTCCCGGAGCGCAGCAGGAATCCGATACGGGCACGGCGCTGCGGAGGGGCAGAGCCTGAGCACTTGAGTAATGCACATTTTTTCCGTCCAGCGTAACTGCTAATGGTAACCTTTTATTATTGAAGTGGTTGAAGTGACTAGAAGCCGGCTGGTTTATTGGGAGTATATGCGTGGCTGCATAGTCTTGGATGGCGGAAAAGGAAACTGGGAATAAGGGGAAAATACACCTAGGGAGGCCAGTCAGGTGATGTCTCCCTGCCAGTGTCGTTCCAAGCAGCACCGTGGAGTTAGCAGCCTGGCAGCCTTTTCATCTCCAACTTCATTTTTATGGGGGTTTATAACTTGGCACTGGAGTGGGGAGTGGGTGGAAACTTGGCAAATGTGGCTCAGCCCAGGAAGTTAATTTTATTTGTATTTATTTCTCACCAAGTTTTCAAAAACACTTGGTTACTGTTTTTGTGTTCTAGCAAGTAGTAATTTGCTAGTTTTGGTGACTTATTCTCTGCGAATCTCTTAAACTTGAACAAGATGGTTCAGAGATTATTCCAGGTCTCCTGAAGCTCCTGGTGGGAAGCCTCTAGATTCACAGGGGTGCAAATGAAGGCTGCAGGTGCCTGTTCCTGTATTTGCAAGTGCGTCAGGTTACGGCCGTGCCCAGGCAGGAGCCTCCCCTCCGGGCACCGTCCCCCTGCCCCTGCGCTTGTCTCTGCACCACCAAACTTCATTCTCTCTTTCAAATACTACTTTTCAGGGAGGGAAGTTCTGTAGTTCGTCCTCTTCTGTGCTTGCATGAAACGATGCTGTGATATTGCCAGTATCACACACTCAGAAGGGACAGCGTGTATCTGTGGATGCTATTGCAGAACACAGAGTCAGGTTGCAGTGCCTCATTTTCTTCAGCTTGGTGTCTATTAAGAGTCGCAGGTCTTTAATGCCCTAAAGAAAGGGTTTTGGAGGAGCGTGAAGCCAGAAGAACAGCACCGTAGGGCAGTGAATAGGGTCTTGTCACCACGTGCGCTCTCTGAAGCTGCTGTGGCAGACTCGGTGCCGAGGTTTGGACACTAATGCAAAGCTGGGGTGAAGGCAAGAGGCCTGTGTCCTGCCCCCTGCCCACCTGATGTCGTCCCTCTTGCAAAGGCCCCCAGAAAAGAAACAGTTAGAAACGGTGTCTCTGAAATATTTTCATGCCTGCATTGGGGCAGGCATGGTTTGTATCAGGCTTCACACCAAGGGCTTGGTGCTGCTGTAGCGCATTCAGGGAGACGGGTCTAATTTTCACTGGATTTGTTTGAATGGGTATTAATTTGGGTTCCTTTCCCTCACCCAAAGCCCTACCTTGCGTTTCCCATTCACTTCCTTTTGAAATTCCTTCAGTTTGATGTCAGGTTCAAAAGTTGGTGTCCGTATGAGCAGAAGCAAGGCTGGAGAGAGGGAACCTGCTACCCGCGTGCCAAGGAGGCTTCCTCCGCAGCGGGAAACCCGTGCGAGCGGCTGTCGCTTGGTGCTGTTCTTCCCCTTGCCGCCTTGTTCTACGTGTGTCTGTGCAGCCTTGCGAAGGGAAGGGGGTTGCTGTTGTGTGCAGTCACCTGCAGTCATCCTTACCCCAACAGTCCTATCGCAAGCGCACACCGGAATGACAGCAAACTAATTTTTCTCTTTTAACAGTGGAAAGAGTGGAAAGAGAAAACCTTTCAGACTACTGTGTTCTCGGACAGCGTCCCATGCACTTACCAAATATCAACCAGCTGGCAACCTTGGGCAAAACGAACGAACAGTCTCCTCACGGCCAAATTCACCACAGTACTCCGATCCGCAACCAAGTGCCAACGATGCAGACAATGATAAACCCGGGGCTCCTGTCCCCGCAGCTTAGCCCGCAGCTGGTGCGGCAGCAGATAGCCATGGCCCACCTGATAAACCAGCAGATCGCCGTGAGCCGGCTCCTGGCCCACCAGCACCCGCAAGCCATCAACCAGCAGTTCCTGAACCACCCGCCCATCCCGCGGGCTGTCAAGCCGGAGCCGTCCAATTCATCGGTGGAAGTGTCTCCGGATATCTACCAGCAAGTCCGAGATGAGCTGAAGAGAGCCAGTGTGTCTCAAGCTGTCTTTGCAAGAGTAGCGTTCAACCGCACACAGGTATCGATTTCTGTTCTATAACCGAGCAAGAGGCGAGGGGGAGAAATTGCAGCTCTTACGGGCCTTGTGGTTGTTGCTGATCGAGGCAGGGGATGGGCCGTGGAAGCGGGTGAGATCACCCTCCCTCTCTTTCTCCCTGTCTCTCTTTTGGCATTGAGCAAGAGAGCTTCCTCCTGGGGCGGCAGCTGGTTTGCACTTGGCTATCCCAGTGCTGCTCCCTGAGCCGCGTTCTCCGGAGGTAACTGCTTGCTGAGCGCTTCCTCGGCTCCCCTTGCTGCCTGTAGACTTCCACATCTGCTCCTGCCTTGTGCCTCGGAGGACGTAACAAGAGACTGGGGGAATCAGAGGGGTCTTTGAGCTTCTGCTGCCTCCTCAGCTTCTTCCCTGCTGCCCATGTTGGTTCCAGGGCTGGCACCAGAGGCTGCTGCCCCAAGAAGCCCATAAGAAAAGTGTCCTTAGGCTGAGAGACTCTTGGTGCCAGCTGGCTGCGGGAGAGGGGTCTGCCATTTGCAGTAGATCGTGTTTGTTTTTGTACATCTGACAGTTTCTCCCAGCTAATCAAACTCAGGGGTTGGAATATTCAAAGGGTGGGATCAGCTGGGTGCCCAGGTGAGTGCATGGGGAGGAAGGCAGCCCGTTCGCGTTCATCCTGCTGCCAGGCACCAGCCCATGCACACAAACACACCTGCTAAACCGTGGTGCTCTGTAGTAAGGCTAAAGGAATGGAAAGTGGTTTCATGCTTAAATATTGGTACAAATTTCTTCTGTGCTGTCAGAGTTGTTCTTTGAGGTAAGTTTTAACGACAAGAGAAAACCAAGGGCCACGTTTGTATGTGTCTCCTGGAGGTCTTTCTTGCTCCATCCAGTGCTTTTGCTGGCTCTCCTGGATTAATGATTTTCTTTGGCACTGCCATTTTGGAAATGCCATGTTATGAGGGAACTAATTAAAGTATGGAGCACATTTTTATTACTTCCCTTCTTCCATTAAATTCATAAGATGGCTGCACTCAGAAAAAACATTCATTTTCAATCAACATGACTTCGAGTTCTGGGGTTAGCCTTGAGGATATCAAATGAAAACTACATAGGAATGTATGAGTATTTCCTCTTTAAAATGCTGCTTTTAATTTGGAAAAGCTTTTCATCCCTCTGGGAACATAACCTGTTGTATATAAAGCCTAGTATAATCAAGGTAGATGGTATTGACAGAATGACATAGTGTGAACTTGAGCAGGAGGTCAGCGGTATCGCTGCCGCCGCGGGTTTGCCACTGTCTCTGCGCCTTAGCCTGCGCGCAGAGCAGCCTCGGGAGTGCACAGAGCTGCTGACAACCCAAACGCTCATCCCCAAATGCAAAAGCTGCCCTACAGTTTTGTGTTAAATCTGGCGTTTAAATGGAGGTGAGGTTTTGATCCGCCAGCCCGGCGTAGCGCTGCCCGTCACCCACGCAGGGCGGGAGACGGGGAGACCACCGGGACCTTCCTCCAGCAGCGGCTCTGCCCGTGCTGTTCGGCAGCATCCGCGACAGAGGTTGTTCCACATTCTTGACAGATAATCCGAAATCTGGACTGAATCAGCTGCAGTATTTTGCTTTGCTTTCCTGGGGTGTTCTGGCATAGCTTCAGTGGGTTTAGGACACTGAGCAGGGCTCTGAGCGAAATGTGCTTTTTGCTGCGGCTCCTGGCAGGGTGGCTGGGCGCCAGTCCCACCTGACAGCATTTGCAACCCCCGCTTAGGACTCAGGATACCAAGTTTCACTGAATTCCAGGTTCTTTAAAGAGTAATATGCAGCAGAACAGGGGTCTCGATGGAGCTCTCTCCGTAGGCATCCGCCATCTACACCAGCCATCACACCTCCATCTTCCGCTTCTGCAGGAAAGGAGAGTAGATACAGCCGTGATTTTGTTCAAGATCTCAAAAACTCTTTCTGAACCTTTCTAATACTGAATGCTCACACACCTGGCTCGGGAGCATGGAGCCAAGCAGCCCTGGATGGACGTGCCAAGGTAACGTCCTTCAGGAAGGTGTTGGGCAGGGCTCGCCAGGGCTGTGCTGGAATGTGCTGGGATCATCCATCCTCAGACAAGTTCACACGAGGGTTGAGTACACAATTTGGGGTGGTAATATCACCTGCTTTGTCACTCCTTCCCTCTACCAAATGTATCTTTGGTGGCATAACTTTTCTAGCTTTTCTATTTAAAAAACCCTCTTCATTATTTTTGATTTCCATATGATAACAGGCAAATGTAATTTTATACAAAAAAAAAAGAGAAATAATTCACTTTTAACTTTTCCTCATAAGTGATGTCAATGTACTGTACAGTCTGTAACGGTGATACCAGAACAGGCAAGTCTTTAACATCCATAAAACATTAATGTCACCTCAGAGCTGCATTCTATTAGACTGCAGGGCCTTAATATGGATTTTATGTATAGTGCATCATTTCCCTAGGAGCCGTCGCTGTAGCAAAAGAACGTAGGTACATATTTATGCTTCACTCTCCTCAGTTTTTAATTCCAAAATTAATTAATCTCGTACCAATCTCCCTTTGGGTCCGAGGCTGTTGTCCCAGGTAATAATAAGAGGAGCTGGGCTACAGTCAGCCTTAGCTGCACAGCTGAGTACACGGGGTGTTCCCAAAAGCCCCGGTGCAGAAGCAGCACAGGAAGCACCCGCAGGGGAGCTGCAGGTCTGCCCTCACCTCCTTGCGTTTCCCCCGCTGCCTCCCGACGCTCCTGTCCCCGGGAAGTGTGGAGACGCTTGCATTTCTGCCTGGAAATGTTTGGGTTTGTTGCATTCGCAGGAAGCGCCAGCCTCCAAAACTGGAGGGCTCTTGTTTCTCTTGGCAGTACCAACGAAGAGATGCCGTGTGCCAGCCAGCTAATAATTGTATTAATCACTGCATTATGGGCCACTGCTTAATCTTCCTTCACGGTAGCTCTGTGGTGCGCATTAGCCTATAATTAAGTATGGCTTCATGAAATATGTACTGCGAAGCTTGTTTAATAGATAAACTATTCTCTAATTTATTTTAAAGTCCAATGACCTACATACTCAGTGCTGAAAACCCCCCTCTTAACGAACATTATTTCTCCCCTGAGACCTTCCATCTGAGCAAATCTGTTAAATGAAGTAGAGGAAGCTTTGATCCAAACTAGGCTAAATCCATGGGAACAAGTGGCTGACACATGTATGCGTGGGTGGGAAGGGGACGCGGGAAGGGAGCGGGGTCAGAAGAAGGAGAGGTGAGGTGGGCTGACGTGGGAAACACGTGAATCGTCTGCTCGGAGCTGGAAGCTGGAAGTCCGGGACAGCAGTGTTTGCTTGTGCCCATGTGTGTGGTGTTTTGTGCACGCACGACAACTAAGGGCTCGGGACGGCTCCGCGTGCCCCTCCTCGGTGGTGACCACGTGGGTGCTGCCGCGCAGCCCGGCACCGGCACTGCGGCGGGAGCGCTGCACCGGGCTGCTTCCAAACAGGGAGGTCCCACCATGAGCAGCTTAGTTTGTCTGAAACTGCATTCAAAAGCCCTCAAAATGTGTTTGAGGCTCATTTCGGCTAACTTCTGTGCCTGCCTTTCATTTTGTCTTTGGAGAATCTGTATCACAGTTTTAATTCTCATCACTAGGGAGTCCAAATGCTCGTTACCCAGCAAACAGGACAGCTAGAAGAGAGCTGATAGACCAGACCCACGGAGAGAATGTAGTTATTGTAGGTGCATCTGATGTCACCATTTCCAACAAGGAGGAAATTCCTGTTAACCTTCAAGCTACTTGGCGTGGTTAATGGTGCCATCGTGTTTGCCCGGGCCCGCAGTGCAGCCCGTTGGAAGGGCGGCCCCAGCCTCCCTTCTCCTGTGGATCCAGCAGCGCCGGTGTCTAACGGGTCGTCCTCTGAGGAGCACACGGAGCTGCTGTTCAACCCTGTCAGGAAGGAGGTGACTCCGTCACCAGAAGCTGCCCGTGGGGCTCTGCTGCCCACGCACAGCGAGGGGGAATGTGCCGGCTCCCCCATGTGAGCGCGGTGCTGGCGGAGACGGAGCGTCCCTATGGCTGGGGATGCTCCCGAGCGCTGGTACCTTGGCAGGCTGCGGCAGCAGCGCCCGGGCCGGCACCAGGAGAGCCCCGGAGAGGGCTACTGGCCTCAGCGCTCCCAAGACCGTGGGTTTCCTGCTGCAGGAGGGCGCGCACGGGAGTGTTGGCCATCCCCATGGCAGAGCCCTTGCACCTGCGCTGTCGCGCACTGCGCTGCCTCTGCCTTTGGCGTGCGGGATGCAACCAGAAGGGTTTAGTAACCAAATTTGACGTTTCGCAGGTTGTAATATGTTGAGAAACAGGCAGGTACTGATGTTTTGACTGTTATGTTTTGACATAGTAGCCAAAACTAGTAAAATGTTCGGGCGGGTGGCCAGTGCTTGTTTTACTGAACAGCCTCCGAAACTGGGAATACCCGTGAACCTGAGGCTTTCTGAATGAAACAGTTGTGGTGCCAGATACAGAGAGAGCGGGAAAAAAAAAAAAAAAACCCTAAAAGAGGCATGTTCAGGCTGCTCTTCCCAAAGGAAACCCCTCCTTCCCCTTGTAGCAGCTCCAAAGCACTGGGCGAGGAGAGCTGCCTTCCCAGCACATGGGCACCCAGGCAGGGCTCACACCGCTCGGCTCCCGGCTGCTGCCTGGTCCCGGCTCTTGGAGGGATGGGAGGGAGGCTGCAGCCCAGGGAGGATGAAATGCTGCTCCCCGGCCTGCAGTGCACTTAGTTAGGGAGATCAGACGGGCTGGTGTGCCCTGGTGGAGGGGTTCTGCGTGGGACGGGTGACCGGAGTGGGCTGAGGTGTGCGGGGTCGTTGCTGGATGGGGCTTCTGGATTGGTGTGGGACTGCTCCCACGTGTAGGCGCAGGGGCTGCTGCTTCCTGGCTCTCTGCGGCGTCGAGGGTCAGCTCAGGGAAGCCCCAGGGATGCCAGGCAGCGGGTGATGCCCCCCCCCCGTGTGCTGCCTGTGCTGCTTTCTTTGGCACAACCCCCCAGGCTGAAGTGGGAGCAGAAGTGCATCCACCAAGAGGCTCTTTCAGACCAGAAATGCGTTTTGTCCAGGTAACTCTTGCTGCTCTGCCCGCTCACGAGGCAAATGCTGCGCAAAATCCCTCGGGCAAAGCCCTTGGCCTGGGGCGAGAGGAAGCCGAGTGGCTTTAATCCTCTGCCTGGCGTCTAGCGCGACATTCATGCGCGTTCGTCGCTCTGGTGTCTGCACCATTGTGCGCAGACTTCCAATTAGCGAGGGGTCTGGTTTTGGTTTTGGGGGGATTTTTTGTTGTTTCTTTTTTTCCCCATAGAAAACTCTCTCTTCTTGCATGAAACCCTTTCATGCCGCCTGCGTGTTTTATTCTTGTGCGCAATGTGGCACAAGCAGCGTTCTGTTGTACTCACAGGAAAAGAAGGCAGTCTGCAAGGGAAGTGCTTAATTTAATAAATTGCAGATTTTTGGTACATGGGATATTTGTTCCAACAGTGGGTTTTGCACTGCCCAAAATTTCAGTTTCAATTACCGTAATTGTATTCAATAGGCTGAATGGGAGGCTCTGGGGCCGCGTGTGAGTCAGGCCTGCAGAATGCGCGCTCGGGGCGGCGCTGGCGGCGGGGCCGGCCCCGCGTCCTGCCCGCGCTCCCGGCGCGCTCCGGTGCGGAGCTTCGGCTCCGTGGCGCACGGAGCGGCGCTCGTGGCTGCAGGTGGCCGGGTTCCTCTGCCTCCCTTTCCCCCTGTGCGTCCGCGTTCGGCTCCACGTGTGCAAGCTGTCTTCCCTAATAAGAAGAGATACCGTAATAAAAAGGAGGCTTTATTAAACTAATGCAATAAGGGCATTTTCTTGGAGGATTTAAGCACTTCATTTTTAATAATAAAAATCAAATTGTCATTGTTGCACCCTATATAAGTTTTATTCAAATCAACCTCTAACTGCTTCATGCCTAAGCAGCTCTCTCCTGAGATGTGTGTATTTTAGCATTAGTTAAATGAGTTTAAGCACGAGGCTCGTACTCCAGCTGTAGGCAGCGAATCTCAGGTTCGGGATCTTTCCTCTGAGTGAGAGACCGGTGTGTTCAGCTGCCCTGAAAGGGACAAGAACCAGCTGGTGTCGCAGGTCGCTGCTCATTATCCAAAGCAATCTTGCTCGGCCAGGTTGAAGCGGATACATTGCCACAATCCTGGCTAGGATTAGGAAGAGGTGCAAGGAAAGGAAAGCAGAGAATGTTTGAAAATGAGCCTGAGTCCAAGGAGTCTTGCAGGTGCCTCGTGAATGCACCTCAGTGAGGCTCGGGGATGATCTGAGGGTGCTGAAGGCCAGAGTACAAGCAGGGAGGAGGGCGGGTGCTGTGATGAGGGCCTGCCCTGGCACGAGGGACAGCAGCGCAGGTGGAATTGCTTTATTTCCTGGAAGGGCTGGAGTCAGTGCTGCAAAGCTCCCCGGTGGGCCTGCCTCCTCTAAACCTCATGTAATAAATAAAGCCAATCAATTTGGCCTGGCAGAATCACGTTGGCTGTCACCTGCTGCACGCAAGGTCACCGGTCACCCGTCTGTGAGATGCTGAGCTTGATTAAGTACCCGCATGTCCTGGGCTTGCTCTGGCAGCTCCTCTTCTAAAGAGCCTCCAAAGACCTCCCTGTTCTGACAGAACTCGTGCTCCTGTCTCCACCTCTCCTTGTGTCTGTTCCATCTCCTGCGGATGCAGCCGCTCGCGGGGGACGTGGAGCTGGGTTCAGTGCAGACCGGAGCGCGCCGGGGCTCCGCGCACCTCACGGGGCCCGAGTTACGTTGAACCTTTCATCGGTTGCCTCCTCAGCAACTGCCTTAGAAATGATGCGTGAGAGGAGAAAAGAAGCAAACCCGTTATAAAGCTCCTTTTCCTGAAACGCATTCGGTACACACGATCTGTTCGGTCATTGAAAATCAGTCTGAGACTTTCTAGTCCCTGAGGACCTTCGTTTAGGTTTGCAGTGTTAGTTACTCTGCCAACTGCCCTTTTTATTTTTTCTTTAATACAGGAGATGTATGGAAGTTGGAATGAGCTAATTTAACCAGTGGAATTTTATAACAAATGTACAAATGCTGTGGGTTTTCTTCCCTCAGCCCCTCCAGCAGAAACCTAATTTGCACAACTGAAACCAGTCCTTGGCTGGCTTGAGGGTTTTCTCAAAAATAGAAACTGTGGGGTTTGTCTGGCCGGGCCAGTTTCCTCCCCACACACCTGGTGTGTATCACTTTAAAAAATAAATTATGCCTCATTAAATTACAATTAAATGAAATCACGATCATTTGTTTTTTGAGAAGGAAGATGTTTTGCATATTGAGAGCCTAATTTGTTGCAGGTGACAAAAAGGCTGAGCAGATTATTTAATATCACTGTGTTTTTTACACCGCTGCTCACTCGTTAGTTTGCGTATTCTCCAGTAGCCCAGGATCACGTTACTGTAAATGTTATTGCTGTCGGGGTGCTTCCCGCGATCGCTCCCGATCGCTCGCGCGTCCCTGCGCTACCGGTTCCCACGCGGCGCGGGAGGCCGCGCGACCAGTGCCTTCCTCGCCATGGGGCAGCCGGCCCCATCGCAACCGCGTTCCCTGTCCCCATGCGGCTGCCCGGGCCCATCCGCCCGCACGCTGCACAGGGGCTGCTGCTGCGCTCTGTCTTGGAACTGAGGCCATCGGCTGAGCCGGACTGATGGGTGGGCAAGGTCAACCCTGGTAACCTCCAGGTTCCCCTTTGGCAAGCCAAGCCTAGGAGGAATTTTGAAAATCATACATTTATTCAACCAACGGGGCTAATGTGTCCCTGAAAATAGTCCAAAACAGGCATCTGGGGAATCTCTGGAGCAGCCCTGCAGCAGGGACCGTGGTGCATGTCCTGAGCCCTGGCGGCACACGTGCCGCCGAGGGGAGCGCTCCGTGGCGCACCTTGACGTGCGCATGGGGAGCAACCCCAAAGGCAGACGCTGCCGCGCTGTTTGTTGGGGTCCTTGGCAAACACAATCAGGAAACACTAAAACCGCCTGTGCTGGGTCAGGAGTGAGCAGTCCTGCTCGTGCATTAGCAGGGCTTCTTGGGAGGTTCTCACACGGAGGGGAGGAAGCCAAGGTTGGATTTGGAAGGGTTTGGCTTTGTGCTGGGTTTCTCCTTGGGAAGCTGCCCTGCCCACTGGGAAGGTGCGAATGCCGCGGGGCCGGGGTGCTCCCTCCTGACCCCTTTGACAGGTACCTCCTGGCATGAGGGCTTTGCCGAAACCAGGGCAGTGTCGTGCTCATTCCCTGTCACCATGCGAGACCCAGGATATTTTTAATGAGACACGAAGGGGTTAAGTCCCCCGAAGTAGATCCTACGGCTATATGATTTGCTGCAGTTTTCTCCTCACAGAAATGACTGTCCAGACCACAATGAACGGGCTATAATATCAAAATGTAGTGAAACGTTTTTCTTTATAAACCTCCTGCACTGCTTAAATGTCGAAACTAAATTTACCAACCCTGGCAGATTTATCGAAGATGAACAGGACTGCCAAGTGTTCCCAGCTCCAAGCGCAGAGAGAGAGAGATCTAACAGCTCCTAAAATATTTGCAGCAAGCACCTGGTGGTAGCTGCAGTTTCTTCTCCCCGGTGCCCCAGCCTTCCCCTCCAGTGTCACCGTGCTCAGATGGTTCTTACAGGGCCGCAACAGGATAGTCCCAAAATAACCCCCAGCCCCAAGAAGACTTTTCTACAAAAAATCCCCTCTGGGAGGGCCTGCGAGATTCTTATGTCAGCTCTTAGTATTGCAACCCAGCCGATTGCACCAAACAAGTTAAAGACAAACAACCACCCATGACTTGATTTTTTTATTTTATTTTTTTTTTACTCTTTGAACCAGGGCTTGCTGTCGGAGATCCTGCGTAAGGAAGAAGATCCTCGAACGGCTTCCCAGTCCCTCCTGGTAAACCTAAGGGCAATGCAGAATTTCCTCAACCTGCCGGACTCGGAGCGGGATCGTATCTATCAGGACGAGAGGGAGAGAAGCATGAACCCCAACGTGAGCATGGTGTCCTCGGCAGCCAGCAGCCCGAGCTCCTCCAGAACCCCCCAGGTAAGGCGCAGCGCCTCCTCCCCTGCGCTCTGCCCATCGGGCTCCTCTCGGCACACACATTCTTCTCGAAGTGTTTGGAGCGACTGTAGGTCGGGGATTTCAATAAAACCTCGTGATGACTCTAGCTGTGATCAGTACCACAAATGCAAAAGAGCCTGTCGGTGACGGTAAATGAAGGAATGCGCGTGGGCTGCACACGCGCTACTGCTAAATGCCTGCGCTGTGGCTTTTAACAAATGTATCATGGAAAGACCATTTGCTCAAGTGGTCTGTGTCCATCATGTTCTGTAAAACACCAAGAAAATGTCTGGGTAGATGAAGGTGTTCACATATGTTGCAGTGAAAAGCACGTGGTGAGCAGGGGGCCAGAGTGATTTAGAAATCAAGGTGCTCCTCTGTGCCTGGGAAATCACAGTCCTTGATTCAAAGGCTCGTGTTGGTAATTGTTTGAATGCAGAAGGCGGAGATGAACCGGGAGGTGCTGGTTTGCAGTTCCAACCCGTGGACAGAGCGCATGTGTTTGTTCCCGGGGTACATTGTTCCCTTGCACGGAGGGAGAACGTGCCCGCACTCGGCGGTGCCGGGCTGAGCGCGTCCCCGCAGGGCGCTCGTGCCGCGCTCAGCCCCTGGCGTGGCGTTTCCCTCACTCAGGCTCCTGCTTTCAGCGCTCATTGCAGCGCGTTGCTCGGTACTGAGCTCTGCAGCCCAAGCGCCTTCGTGCTCCTGCAACCCGAGCGCTAGCTCAGGCTCTGCATGTGGTAGCTCTGCTTATAATAGTATTACTGCGCACTTTTCGTTTTGAAATCTGTACCGCTGCTAAAAATAAGCAAGCATCTTGGGCGAGGGATAGTCTTAAATGCAAAGTGCTTATTCTTGAGGAAAGTCGGTTGGTTTTGTGGAAGCTGTTGAGCTTGCCTGGTTTAATGCTGGCATTTGTGCATACCTCATGACTGTGCACGGTGTAAAGGGTGGTGTTCATGGAGAGCAGTTACCTGCCTATCTTGCCAACGAGTTATCACTACACCTTGAGTTACCTTTCCTTGGAAATACAGATACTATAATGAGAACCGTTTACATTTATGAACTGCACTTGCTGCCTGGGCTCCGCGCCGGGGGCTGCAGCCGCGCGCAGCGGGCGCCCGCGTGGTGCCGGGAGGACCTGCGCTGTCCCCTCACCGATCGCCTCGCAGGGCTGGAGGAGTGCGTTTAATGGCATTTTGCAGCGTGGTTTCCATAGATACCAGCCTCTTGCGGCAGCGCTTGGGGAACAGTTTTTGAGCGCCGGGTGAGACGAGACGGTGGCGCATGCCCGGCCCCGAGAGCCCCTCGCGGGGCGTCCCCGAAGGACTGGTGGACACGGATCCACAGATTGGGACCCCTGTGAGTGTGAGAGTGACCAATTCATCTAGCTGAAGGATCAGAGATCGTCGGGGGCAGAATTCGGAGCTCCTAAAGATTGTTGCCTGCATGTAACCTGTTCCCTCCTCGTGGTGGAAAACCAGCAGCAGCTTGTGGGGTTTCAGAGCTCTCCAGCTAGCACTGCAGACACTTCCTTTTTTCCTTTTTTTTTTAATACACTGCCATAAGGCATTTCGGTAATGGCAAGCTCCTCATTACTAGCGAGACCCAAGTCAAGGCACCCGGTATTAAATCCTGTATTTTGGCACCGGTGCAGGTTGCTGTGGTCCTTGCTCTGCCCTTTTTGGCCGTGGGTGCAGGCTCTGGCACGAAGGGCCCTTACAGACAGGGCTGTCGGGAGGACGGACACAGGAAAGGGGAAGCTCGGTTGGGCCAAGTTAACCTGCCCTTTATCAGAGGTGTTTGGGCACGTCTGCCCAGTTAAAACTTAACCTTAGACGAACTATAGCGGCCTTAAACTCTGCGACGAAGCAGGGGCCGATGGCAGCGGGTTGTAACGGGGCGACGGGGCTGAGCGAGGAACCCGCTCCTGACAGCGGCGGCACGAGCCCGTCGCCGCGGGCTGGCGCCCGTTATTGTCCTTCATTTGTCACAGCAGCGGATGGGAAATCATTCAATTAAAAGGAGTGCCGCGGAATACACAAAATCGCAATATGAGTTTAGGAGAATGAGGGCAGCGCGTCAAAGGCATGCCAAAGCCCGGCTTTATGAAATGATTTTCTTTTTTTTTTTTTTTTTCTCTCATTTTCACTGATTTCCTAGGTGAAATTAGGTGACTGTCTGGCCAGCATAATGATGCTAAGGCTGGGAACCCATACATACTCAAATGACATACGTATAGTTTTAATAAAGGATGAGGGAGGCTTGAGGGAGTGCATTAAATTGAGTAATAATTTATTATTTAGAGACCTCTACCCATTTACGCATTTTTTCTGGGAGAATTGGCTCTCCCTGGGAGGCAGCGCGGGGGGAAGAGGGCCGGGGCCGGGGCGGCCGTGCGGCCCCACTCCCCAGCCGGGCCCGGAGCGCTCCCGCGGCCAGAGCCGTGCGGAGCGGGAGCTGGCAGGGCCTCGCGCGTCCTATAGGAATGCACCGCAATTATTTCCAATCACAATTAACCTGATTAGAATAATGGACAGGAAGTGTCCCTCCGTAGCTAATGCAGTTTGGCATCAGCTGACTGAAACCCTCTGATAATTTCTGCACAGATGGCTGGGCTGAAAGCAGCACTTTTTTAATTATTATTTCCATGGTCTCTCGGTAGGCCAAAACCTCGACACCAACAACAGACCTCCCCATTAAGGCGGACGGCGCCAACGTCAACATCACAGCTGCCATTTATGACGAGATCCAACAGGAGATGAAAAGGGCCAAGGTATCTCAAGCTCTGTTTGCCAAAGTGGCGGCCAATAAAAGTCAGGTGAGTGGTAGAGGGGATTTCGCGGTTGCGGGGTTTTCTTGGTTTTTTTTCCCTCCGTTTTGTTTTTAAAGCAAACTCTGGGGCTAGATTTAGACCCATCTCCTCCTCCCACCAATAAAAATACATCTGTTCCTACAACAATAATAATCTTCATCTCTGGGGAACCTGTCGTGTTTTTGGCTTTTGCCTCCTTAAATGGTTTCCTTTTCCCATTTAAATGGGATGGAGGTAGGAGCATTTCGCGGCCAGGTTTTTCACCCTTGTGTACAGACGGCTTCTCACGTGCTCGGTTTGTAGCTTACACCTCTCGCAGCGGGGCAGGGAGCTCCCCAAACGGTGCCAGGTGAAGAAATGGTTTTCCTAAGCGTGCGACTGAGGGAGGCAGTGGGAAGCTGCATCCGAGGCAGCTTTAGGAAGACGTTTCCTTTTTTTTATTTTTTTTTATTTTTTTGCACATTGCTGTGTAAATAATTCACATCAGGCTCAATCAGTTAAAAAAGGAAAAAAAAAAGAGAAAGCATTGAGCAGTGCAGTGAGCTCTCTTGGATTAGTTTTCACCTTTGGTGTAAAAAATATATGTGGGCAAACTTAAGCCAGGGTGAAATTCCTGCCGAGAAGCCATTAATTTAAAAATTTCATCCAGCTCTTTAAAAAAATATAACTTGGTAGAAGGAGATTTGGGGAAAGGACGGGCAGAATTTGGTTTCGGAAGGGCGGCAGGCAGCGCGGGGTGGAATCGCTCCCTCGGTGCGAAGGAGCCGCGTGCGGTGCAGGGACGAGCGAGTTGCGCCCGCGCGTTGGGGCCCTGGGCCTGCAGGAACGCAGCACTGCACTCAAACAGGTGGAAGGGCCATCGGCAGCCGTGTCCCTGCTCCAGGTATTCGTGCCCTGGCACGCGGAGGTCTCATTCGTTTCTCCTTCCCCATTTGATCCGTGTTTTTCTTTGCCTTTTGCTTTCTCTTGTCAGAGCACAGGGGCTACAGTCCACATCCCCTGTACCCCCCAACAAAATCCCAGGCGCGGTATGAAATACATAAAAGGAAAATACCACGGAACCCTCTTAAACTGTTAAATGCATAAAAATCTCATGTACCACATGGCAAAATGTAATGAGAACTGGAGCTGTTAAACGAATAAAGCTGTTAAAAGCATAATGCCACTTGGCACAACTACTGTGCATTTAACGGTTTTCCACTGTGTAATAAATGACATATGTGGTAAACGTGCAGTAAATATAAAAACTGCACAATTGATTTTGCAAACGTGCCCCTTATTCTTTGCTCCATGCAGATATCAAAGTTCCACCCAGGATCCGGGCTGGACAGCGTTTAATAAGGAGTGTTCAGCACAGACTCAATGCCAACCTCGCTGGGGTTTGCCCTAAAATTGCTGTGAGCTTCCTGTCATTACAGCCGGAGGCTCCTTGGAGCGGAGCGGCACCGAACCGCCCCGCTGACCTCTGGGTGGCTCACCAGCTTCGGCCTGGCTAGCGGAGCAGCTCGCCAACTTCGGCACCGGAGCGAAAATAGGGCCCCTGGTCTTGCACGCGGGGAAAAAAAGACAGGACGGGGCAGATTTTGCAAGTTGGATGCAAAAGGTTGAGAGCAGGATCCGCAAATGGTCTTGATTAAAACTCGTAAAGGTTTTGGTTCTGCAGCAGCAGCTACTGAAGCTGCTGGGGCGTCCTTGCTCTCCGCTGGAGCGTGGCGAGGCCGGACCCGCAGCCTCCGTGCGGACCCACTGCCCAGCCGAGCACCGGGAGCAGCGCCAAAGGCTGCGCAGCTGGTGTCCGGGCCAGGGACCTCTGCCCACGGTGGGCGACGTGTCCAGCCTGGCACCCGAGGTCCAGCTTGCCCAAAAACTAGTCATGGGGCTTCGTGGCGCTTTGTGGCGCTTTGTGGCACTGCCGGCACCGGGCCCTTCCCATGAGGATGCTGCTAAGCTCAACAGTCAAGTGACGAGGTGGGAGTGCTCTCCAAAACTCAGCCGCGTTGGAGCTTGGAAGAGGGAGGAAGGAGCCAGCACGAGGGTTTGCTTGGACCGCGCCAGGGTTCGCTCCCTTGCTCTTGTCCGCAGGCCTGGCTTGCGTTGCGTTGGCTCCCTCTGTTCCTCCCTCACCTCAGACCGCTGAGAGGCTTCCAGTTTGCTAACAAGTGTGTGTTGTGTTGGGCACCGCTGTTCTGTTGACAGCAATGCACGGTGCTGTGAGATGTTCGCAGTCGCAGCAGGCAGTGGAGCTCCGACAGGACCGTTTTGACATTGTGTACCCAGGGCTGCATGTCATGGACCCCAGAGAGCATCCAGAGACAGAGGAGGCCTCGTCTCCTCCTCTGTCGTGCAGGACGGGTGGTACCCGCTGAGAGCAGTTACTGCAAGTGGCATCACCCACTGGTGGAGTTAATGGACCTCTAATTCACCAAGTAGCCGTCTTGACTCTTAAGGCAAGGGCTACTCTCAGCTTGGCAGCTAAAAGGTAGAGGAGCCATTTGAAACCCAGCATATAGATTGCAGAGCGCCCTAGTCAAGACCAGTGCAAGGAACAAGGGCTCGTGATGAGGCTCCTAGACGAGAATCAGCCTTTATATAAGTTTGAAGTGATTAATTTTAGACGTTGACTTATTCTTGGGGCACTGTCTCTTCCTAACAGGACGGGGCAGCGTGTTGAAGCTGAGCACGTGCCGCTGGGCGTCTGTCCCAGGCCAAGGCAGATGGGAGGCTTCGACCTCCAGCACCGTCAGTTCGGTGGAAACAGAAAAATGAGCCCTTTAAACCAAAACCCTTCCTGCAGGGAGTGGAGTTTGTTCCAGTTACACCGCAGTAAAGCGAGAGAGGCCCCCCGAGCAACATTCGAGAAAACATTAAGCTGCAGAGCGCTGTCTCTGGTTCACATCTTTGCCCTGTTTAAAAATAAGCAAATGCAAAATAAACTTGTCCAGGGTGGTAGCACAAAACCCTTCGGGTGATGAGGTTAGAGAAACGCTGGGCTCTGGGTGGAAATCACCAGAGCCCTGGGGCGATTCCTCGCCCTTCCTGCGACTTGTCCTTCCCACCAGGGTCTTTGCTCTAGGTGCGAGGTGCGTGCAAATGCCCCCGGGAATCGGAGCTTCGTCGGGACCCCTGGGCTTCATTCATTCCTTCGATTGCTCCTTGGTTCATAAAGCCGGTGTGAAACTGGCCCTGGTGGAAGTGCCCTAGAGTGCATTTTTGCCTTAATTTTTGGAGGTGGAAAAATACTGAGCGTTTTGGAAAATCTGGGCTCTGGAATGATTAACCTTGAACCGTAACGAGCGGCGCGGTGGCGGCCAGCCCCCGCCCCCGGCCCTCATCACGGATTCACCGAAGCCATGACAGAGCTCTCCATTACAGTTAGTCTCTTATCCATTTCAGCTCGCTTGATTAGGTTATCTCGAATCATTAGGGGGTTTATTTATTTTAATAGACACTTATTGGATTCATGGGAAGAGGGTTTGGCGACTGAGGAACAAGAGCTGAATATTAGCGGGCTCATTTTGCACTGCAGAGCCCCGAGCGGCGGGGAAAGTTTGTCCAGAGGACGGTGGGTCCCGCGGGGCGGCCGCGCTCCCCCTCCTCCAGCTTCCAGGCTCCCGTCGATCCGCGCTGCCTTTTTTTTCCCTTTTTTCCCTCCCTTTTGTCACATATGTTGGCATTTTCTGCAATGATGATGTGGGTGAGGAAATGGCCTTTTACGTTTATTTTTGAGATTTATTCCTGAATCACTCGTGCTAAAAACTCTTCGTTTGCCTACTCATACTTTCGTTAAGGACCCTAGGAAATGTCAGCCCAGAAAACTAGCTAATATTGTTATTATTATTAATCTTAGTGTGAATACAGGGAAGTACAAGGTCAGCTCGGTTATGGTTTTATCCACGCTGGAAGCGTCTCGCCGTGTGGTCAGCGTGACCGTGTTTCCGGCTGGCTCTTCCCGCGATGGCTCCCACTATAGACGCTGCTCAGGGCACGAGTGCAGGCCCTTCCCACCTGCTTTCTCATCCCTTAATCCAAAATAGGGTCCGTAGCTGACAGCAGGCAGAGCTCCATCTGCACGCAGCCGTTTCCGTGAGTTGGGATATTGCACTTCACCTTCTCCTAGCACTGTAAAATGGGCCCTTCGTGTAGTCTGACACCTCGGACTGCCTCCCCTGCTCTAGGGTAGGTCTTGCAGGAGGGAAAGGCTCGAGCTGCCCCGAGAGCCTCGTCCCTCATCCGCGCCCTTTCGCCCAAGCGAGTCCTGCCCCCGGCGAGTGCTGAGCGCGCCGTGTCCTCAGCAGCGTGAAGGCACGTCGGGGATGGCTGGATTCCTGCAGGTTTTGGTTGTTGTTTGCTTAGCTATGTGGAAATGTATTTGATTAGGAGGCAGAGAGAGAGGTTAAAAATAGGACATTAATAGGATATTATTTGTTTTATCAAATAAAATGCTTAGAAAATGTTTATCTTGTCTCATGAGAAGAGCAAAAATAGAGACCAGCACTTCTCTGCGGTTCTGCTTAATGAGCTAAAATGGGCTGCCTCCTTGAACCCTGCACCAGTTTTGGGGTGAAACGAAGGAAGTTCAGAGCAGAATTCCTTGTAACCACAAGCACTGGGTGTGCCTGGCTGGATGAGCCCAAAGCATCCTTTAATTGTGCTGTTTTTCCTCCCCTCGTTTTTAATGGGAGACATTCCCACTGAAGAGCGGTAGAGGCCAACAGGACTGGCCCGCAGTGACACCGAGTGCCCCAAAGGCTCCCCAGGTCGCGCGCTCGGCAGCGAGGCCTTCGGCGCGGGGATGTGCCCCTGGCGCGTGATGCCACCGTCTGCAGGGAGCCCGCGCAGATGCCGCGCGTGAGCGAGGGGCGACGCGGCAGGGCGGCACCTGCTCCCGCGCCGGTGAGTCTGGCTACACGCGAAAATTCACCGGGAATCGCCGTAGCTCCAGGAGTTGCTTTATTTTAGCATTTCTTAAACGAAATTGTTCTCCTGGAAAGCTCTGTGTCATATACACAGAACCAAAGAAACTAAACAAAAAAGAAAAAAATTGCAACCAAAAAAAAAAACCCAAGTTGAGATTTTTAACAGAAAAAGGAGATTTGTGTATTAATAATTCATGAGTTCTCATTGAACATGCACGAAGAAACGGTGCTATTCAATAGAGAATACTGTCATCTGTCACTGTTTTATTTGACATTTACACTTTTTTTTTTTTTTTTGCCTGGTACTGCAGAACTTTCTTGGATGGCGTGCTGAGCTTATTTAAATAAATAAGTAAAAAAACCCGCCGCAGATTTCTCATCTGTACGCAGGGAGGGCGATCCCTGGCGATCGCAGGGGACGTGCAGGTGGGCAGCGGCGCCGCATTTGCTGCTGTGTTGACCAGAGCCACCCCGTCACAAGCAGCCCTCCCTGCTGGGAGGGTAGATACGTTCCGGAATGGACGGGTCAGAGCACAGATTATTGGATCAATAACGGGGAGGAAGGGGAGAGAGCAGCCAAAGGACAGGTCTGATGCCGGCGAGGGTGCCCGTGCACGCGGCGGGCACGTGTGTGCACGCACGGGGACGAGGGAATGATGACTGTTGTGAAGAAAGCTGCCACAAACACACTGCCACTGCCGATGCGGAAATCCATATTTATGAACGGCGCCCGGGGAGACCCGGCTGCACGGAGCGCGAGCGAGGACGGGGCGCGTTTAGCGATCCCGAGGTAGGCGCACCTTGCCATTTCTCGCTAATATTAGGCTCATGAAAAATCTTTCTGCTCCGTGGGTTAGTTATTATTTATAAAAATCACAGAACCAGCTGATACATTCATAAGCTAATTATTGTAGCAGCTGGGTACACATGGTGCAATATGTCGGGGGCTGTGAAGTATCACAGATTTCGCGGGGCCTGCTGTGGAGGGGGTGTGCTGTTGAAGGCTCGCTCCCTTAATCGGATCAGCCAAGCAAATACTTAGCGGGGAAACTGGATTAATATCTCTAAGTACCGCGGCTGCGCTTCACCTTCGGAACCAGGCTCCTTTAAACGTGCCATTAGCCCGTCTCCCCCGGGGAAACGGAGCGCTTCTCAGGTGTCCTCGGCACCGCGGGGGCCTCTGCCTGGTGCCTCCGCGCGCCGGGAATTAATTCGGTTTGCTCGTGGCTGCACACATGGCCGCGCGGCCGCCTAATCGTCTTCCCTAATAGCGGCCGGGGTCAGGACCGCGCGCGCCGCCCCTAATGAGCGCTCATTAGAAGGGGGCAGATCCATCAGGACGCGGCGGCGCTGGCTCCGGAGCGGGTCCGTGGCCCGGCGGCAATGGACATACCTGCCCAAAATGCTTGGAAAAGTCCACGCAGAGGCTTGGAGCACACTCGGAAGGCAGGCAGAAGCAGGAGCTGCTTTTTTCTTTTTTCCACAGATGGTTTATTTTCCATTTCAGAAGTTATTTCCTTTGTACGGAGAAAACCCTGAGAAAACACTGTGGGGCCGGGAGATGTTTTCTCTGAAAGGGCCAAAGTTTTGGAGGGGGGTGGGGGGTTATTGCTGGGGAGGAGGAAAGAAAAGAGGCAAACTGAGGGCAAGGGATGTGGTCAAACCAAAGGAAAACGCAGACTCTATCACCAGCCGAGGGATTGCCCAAATACCCACCAAAATAGCAAAAGTAGAACACGGACTCGCTATTTATTTTCCCTAAGTAAACGATGAGGTATCTTGCCTTCCTCCTCGCCCCCTCCTCCCCAGCCCTCCTAGTTTATTGCCGGGGAAGACCAGGTCTGCGCAAATGTGGCCTCTCCCTTGTAAAAACAAGGCAGTGTTGTGTTACAGATTAGTTTATAAATCCCTGGCGGCTTCACAGTTCAGTGCCTACAGCTGCTGCAGCTGGGCCCGCGTTTTTGTCTCCTGGCGGGGCTGCCGGCGCGGGTGGCAGGAGCAGGTTATTAACATGTAGGCCGCGAGGAAGCGGCGGCACAAAGCGAGCAGCTGCCGGCCGGCCTCTCCTCTCCTCGCGCGCCACCGTTAATCCAATCTGCACCCTTTTTCTTCCCCCTTTTCGGGGAGGGAGGCGAAGGCAGGAGCCTCGACAGAGGCTGAGGGATGTTGCAGACAGGGCTTTAGCGCAGGGTGGAAGTTGTCGGTGGTTTTACAAGTCGTTTCGCACAAAAAGCCATCCCTGCTAGCCCCGGCCCCACATGGGCCCAGAGCGGACCTGTCTCTTCGCGAGCCACAGTCGCTCCTCAGAAAACTGCATTTCTAGGCTGCTCCACGCACTCTACGTTTTTAACACGATCAAGCCATCTTTTAGGTACTGTAAGGTGCCTGTCAAAATGGTGTCAGAATGCTGCGCTGTAGCTGGAGAATGATGGGTTAGAAAGCTACGAGGTAAAATATTTTGACAGGAGCCGGCGGGGCGCGTTGACAGCCTCCTCGGTATTATCTTCTCATGTTCTGTCATTTGCTTTGCGTCTCCTCGCGCCCAGGCGGGCGCGGGGAAGCGCCGTCCCGGGCCGCCTGCCCTCCCGCACCGCGTCGCTCCTCGCACCAGGAGCTCCACCGTTTGGCTCCCTGTCACCTCCTTGTTGTAGCGTTTTCCTCCCCGGCGCTTCCTTCTGCGGGGCTCGGAGCTCCGTCCCCCATAGAGAGGTCCTGGGGCACTGGATAAAGGTGCAACCTTTGGATGGCGTTTCAAGCTACCTTATAAAGCAATATAGCAGGAATAAAAGCCATTATTAACAACTTGTGCTTGGGTTTAAAATTATCTCCACCTAATATCTTCCTTCATCCCCAGTCACACTTCTGCAGGACCCTGCTTGCTTCTTTCCTGTTAAATGCTGGAGAATTGAAGATTGCACCTTCCCTGCTAAGTGCCCATTTGGCTGTTTAAAGCTGTCAAGTTTTAGTGGGGTTCAAAGTGAGGACAGCGGCAGCGGATCAGAGGGGTGCACTCGATAGGGTTTTCTTCAAAACATTCTCAGCAGTGGCTGAATTTCTGGTCCTGGGCCTGCAGCCCTAAGCACGAGGTTTTAGCAAGCGTCAGGAATTGCATCTCCCTTTTTTTTGGTCAGATGAAGAAATAAAGGGGCTCTAAAATGCAAAAGAGGAAGATGCACCTTCATTTCCACCCTGTTTTTGTACTGAAAAAAAAAGCGGTCATAGCTGAACCTCTTATACAAGGTATGAGTAGCAGAGCGGGCAGGATGCTTCCTGGTTCAGCTGGGGGTTCTGATTCTCCAGCTTGCAGAAAATATAAATAGCACCGTGGGGTTGTTGAGACAAAAGGGCAGCTGAGGATAGGAGGGGTTTCTGCGCGAGAGCAGACCAACAAAACCTGCAGCACGGAGCTTTGCTCAAGTGTAGCTGACCCTACACGCAGCTCCGTGGATTAACTTGCTGGCGCTCCCGTTGCAGGGCTGGCTGTGCGAGCTGCTCCGCTGGAAAGAAAACCCGAGCCCGGAAAACCGCACCCTTTGGGAGAACCTCTGCACCATCCGCCGCTTCCTGAACCTGCCGCAGCACGAGCGGGACGTGATCTACGAGGAGGAGTCGCGGCACCACCACAGTGAGCGCATGCAGCACGTCGTGCAGCTGACTCCGGAGCCCGTGCAGGTCAGAGCGCCCGCTCCCCTCCCAGTGAGTCCTTGTGCGCGAACAGCTCCCAGAGGCAGAAAAAAGCACCTGGTTCCAGCTCCCCTCTGATGTGCAGGTGGAGACACGGCGATTTTAGTCTCTCTCCAGGGCTGCCTGTGCAGTGCTGTCGGTGCTGAGCTCGCTGCGCGTGCGGGCAGCACGGGGGTGAGCGTGTGCGTGTCTGTGTGGCTACCTCCAAAAAGGGGGTGAAAGACTCTAGACAGCAGCAGGGTGAGCAGCAGTGACCAGCAGAGCAGGAGGACAAGGTGGGTCCCTGCTTCCTTTTCACAGCATCCAAAGGCTCCTGCTACTCACTGCCAAATGCTGGCTAGCACGCTACTATAACCCATCTGTTAGAAGGAAACGAAGGTGATTGAGGAAAGGTAGGAGTGTAGGAAGAGTAGTGAGCCTAGGCAGGGGTTTTGGAGAGTGAAACATGGAAAAATATTTTTGGTGTATTCGCTGAAGCTTGGCATTCAGCTAAAGTGACCGTGGTGAGTACTCCGTAGGGAACAAACCTTCATTTCACAGCCTCCTCAGGTAGTGTTTTGCTCCTCTGTAGAACTTTTGTGACAAGGACAATTTTTCGTTTTGTACACCTTGGTTTTATCCTTGTCTCAGATCTTAATGAGAATTAAATAGATACAAATGAGAATGGGAAATAAATAGATACAAGTATGCATGGGAAAACAAAAATACTGCAAGACTTTTCATCTTTGTAATTGCAGATTTAGTCAAAAGATTAACCTTATTTAAATCCGTTATATCTAGTGATACTTGTCATAAAATGAAGTGAGTACCGGTGGTCAAAAGAAGTTCAAAACTTGTCTGTAAGAAGAGCTGGAGTGTGAAATGTAGCAATCCTTTCTTCACTCTTCCTTTTTTTGGTCAGTCCATAATTTAAAACAGAGTTTCCTGGCTCTGCGGTGGAAAGAAAGATCATGAAGTGTTATTTATATTTTGGTCACTGCTCGAAAACTAGATTGGCTCTTGGTCTGAGGACCTGGCATTAGGTGTCCAGGTGAAGAGCACCGTGCGACCCGCGAAGGTGTGCGAGCTGCTGGAAGCTGTGGGGAGGTCGGGGGAGCAGCAGACAGCAGAAGGAAGGAGAAGGCCAGGAGTGGAGGGAGCAAGCCAGAGAGGCAGATAGTTGGACTGCCTCTGGGCACGGTGCAGCGGCTGCAGGTCCTGTAAAAGTTTTGTTGCTTGTTTTGTGCTTTTACTTTGTTTAAGCAGACGCTGTTTAGTTCGCAAGCTTTCTGTGGCGGTGCTTGGGGAGAATGGGGCAGAGGCGGGGAAGTCCTACGGCAGAGCGCAAGGTTGGCATTTCACGCCGAAAGGCCACTGAGGAGGGAGGGCATTAAGAAAAGATGCTGACTGGACCTTGGAAGGCTTGCAGAAAAGGAAGGTTCATAAACAGCAACAACAAGGACACAGGGAGGGTGGTTTTATGGCAGCTCTTTAACCTCAGGAGAACCTGAGGAGCAGACTGAAAGATTGAGAGGGGAGATGCACTGCTCAAGCTAAAAAGCAGAGGCGACACCTCCCATGGCTGAATGTCCTGTTGGATTGTCCCAGGTTCCTTGTGCCATTTGCTTGATCCCATTGCATACCTGGTCTGCACTGGGTTTGTCCATGCCGTGCTCCTCTCTGATCACCTGGTAGTTCCTTCTGCTGTCGTTGCTCTCCCCGCTGCTGTCTGAGCAGAGCTTGCCCTGCCTTGTGCACAGCTCTGCGCTCTTCCTCCTGCTCTGCGCGTGGCGTTCAGCCCATGGTCCCTGTCTCGATTCTTGTTCTGCTGCTGCTGGTATTTCTGACAGGGCTCTAGACACCTTTTTCCAAAGGAGAGTTCTTTCTCTTTTCTGTTAGTTCTGCCCCTCCTGGAACATCTTTGTTTCACTGGATTTAGTTATTGCCTGATTTTGTCTCATTTATCTCTCTGCTGCTGTCTTCCTCCTTGCGTTCCCTCTTTAGTCTTCTCCTGGAAAAAAAAACTTTTCCCAGGGTTTGGATTCTCAAAGCCACAAAGCAGAAGTGCTCTAAATAGTTACAATTGCAAGTTTGGGCTTCTGTGCCCCATAAAGTTTGTGACATCTTGGAGGCAAGGAGCTACAGAAGGGTCAGGGACCAGGCTGATGTGTGGGAAGACCACTAGCCTTGTGTAGGTTTAAACACATTAACGCAGTTTATTGCCCACACCAAACAGAAAGATCCTCTAAGCGACAATTTGAAGGAAATGTTCCCCTGAGCTCTGGTTGTGACCTTGATGACTAGCCTACTTTCCAGAGTCATCTGCACATCACTTTTCTGCATCGTGCAGGTTGTCTCTTCTGAGTGACACGTTACACTGCGTTGCAATGTGATGCATTTGTATTTGTCAGCAAGTTACAAAGCCATGGATTAATTATTTATTACAGTCAAAATTTGAAAAATGAAGAAAAATAAACGGAAGCAGCTGGCAACCACATACAGCAAAACTCTGGAGACCGCGGTGTGCGTTGATACGGCAGCCTGTGCTCGGAGGGTGCTGCGTTTTAGGGCTGTGCTTGCCCGTCCCAGAAACCGGGCAGGTTTCAGGGTGACACGGTACCAGCACGAACCCCGTCAGGCCCCGCGTCCCCCTGCGTCCTGCTCTCGGATACCTGCCCCACGTGCTCTGTGAGCCGCGGTCACTGGGACTAGGAGCGTTGCAGGCTGCAGGGTTTCTCTTGTGGCTTTGCCGCGCGGGTCACCATTAGGTAATTAGCCATGAAGAGTCAGTGACAGCAGCGAGAGGCGCAGAACTGAGGCCCTCACACTTGGAGTCACCGGAGAGTTGGTGACACTGTACATAAGGGTAGGGGTCTTGGGCCCCGGCGCCTGGCCAAAATCCAGGCCGAGTAATTACATTCTGCCTATCTGCAATTCCCTCCGCAGCGTCAGGTGGGAAGGCAGGTCTCACCTCTCCGCAGAGCCAGGCGGGTGCCCAGGTCTGCCGCGGAGCCGGCTGCACCGCAGCCGCGCGGGAGGCATCCGAGAGCTGCCGTCACCGACCTACTTCGCTTTGCAGCCTTTGCTGGGGAAAAGTGCACTGTAAATCAAGCCCTTCCTGCAGCCTTGATGTCAGGATGATGGCCCTTTGAAGAAGATGCAGGTAGCAGTGTTGTAAATAACGACACGTGCAGTGTGGAAACACTGACATGGGCAGGAGTCCCTCTCACCTCAGGTTGCTCCCTCGGCTGCCCCCTTCTATCTCCCTGCCCCGATAAATCCAGTGTGGGGACAGTAACTGGTGCCTTGGGCTTGAGATATGGTGGGCGGCTCGAGCAGCAGAGGAGCTGGAGAGTTTGGATCTTAATGCCTAAAGGGATCGGTGGTCTTCTTGTGGCAGGTCCTTGCCCTCTGCTGTACGTTGCTGTTTAGTTTTAGCTTTGGTACTTTATAAAGAAGCATTTTCTTGTCTTCCATTAAATTTTCCCTGTCAGCCATATATTAAGCCATTTAATCAAATATTTTCCTCTTTCCAAAATGAAAAAATGTCTATAATGGAAGCTCAGCGCACAAGGAATTCTTCCCTGCACACTTGATTTATTTGTTATTGTGCTGAGGAGCCATAAAACGCGCGTCCCGCAGAGCTCCGTGCCGCGGCTCCGCTCGCTGGCAGCGCGGGCTGCGACCATATGGCCGAGCCGCGGCGCCCGCCCCTCCGGGACGAGGGTGCCAGCCCTCCTGCCTCCCCGGCAGCACCCAGCGCTGCCCGCTCCGAGCGCCGGTGCCCGGAGCCGCCCGGGACCCCATGGCTGTTCCGATGTGCCGGGATGCAGCAAGCTGATTCTGTCCCTTCTCCCTCCGCTGCTCTGCTGTGCCCAAGGTGACCACAGAGAAGCCCTGTCTTGCCCGGCACGTTAATGTACTGCTAATTCCTTGTTAATTGCCAGGGCAGAGAAACCTGCCTCAGCCGGGAGGAGGAGGAGTGAAGTGGTTGTCTCTGGAGCGCTAGCAGGGACGAGGCAGCTCTGCAGAGCGGTGAGACAGCGGCGAGCAGCAGGACAGTGGTGAGCAGCGGACCTGCTCCTCGGGGAGCAAGGGGACCCGCGCTGGTCTGCTTCACGGGCTGCCGCTAGGCTCCCGGGTCCACCCTGATCTACGAGCAGTCCAACACCGACTTCAAAGGAGCAGGTTTTTGCCTGCTTTCTAATACCCTTACTTAGGCCACTTCTTTAAAAGGCCATCCCTCCACCCATTCTTTTTTTTTTTTCTCGGAAGCTTTGATTCAGACAAGTCTGGCAATTTATAATAATTGAGATCATAAATCAGAGAGGAACATTAGTAAATAAAAGAAGGCATAGCAGAAAGCTGTAGGAAAGCTCTGTTGTATTGTGTCTTCACTGCAAACATTGTGGTCTCTCTTTAAATATGCAGAAAATAACATACCACAGAAGTAAATGAAATACTAATTTTGTCATTTTGTGAGGGAGGGAAGGGGACAAATGCTTTAGAAATGACAATGAAATATAAAACAGTAGAACATGGAGCCCTAGTAAATGGGTCAAGGCAAGTGGCAGTGGCAATTCAGTGAATCCAGCCCTAATTTCGTATTCTCTTTCTTGAAGTAATGAAGAAGGGAATGAGCACCACGTTAACGTTTCCTAATGAAATATGTGATTCTAAGCAACATCTTAGAGGTCATGGGTCATGCAGCACGTAGCACACTGACAAGGAACCCAGAATGAGGCTTAAAGTTCCTTCTCTCAAAAACAATTATAGTAATTAATAATCCTGGGGCATTCGTAAATGGAGAATGCAGCGAGGCCGCATCATCCTATAGGTGACCGCAGCGTGCTGCCCGTCCACCCTATCCCTGCCTGCGCCGCCGTCAACCCCGCGTCTCCTTTCAGGGTAGAACGCGCAAGAATCGCTGCGGAGCGCCTCGAACCAGCTCATAGGGACACCGTGACTGAGGGGAGGCAGCCAAGTTGCAGGAAGGGACCCCGCCGCAGGCAGCGTTTGCTGCAAACGTCACGTGCTGCGAGCCGGAGCTCGCCGCGGGGCCCTGCTCCGTGCAGCGCCGCCCGGGCTGCTGCCGCTGCAGGTTGCAGCACCGCGGCTCTGGCCCCGGCTTCCTCCCTCCTGCCTTTTACACCCGACTTGGACAGTTTTAGCCTCCCTTCTCCCAGCCCTGGCCCTCTCCTCGATGCTACAAATGACCAGGGCAAGATTGCTCGATAAAAGCTCTTTAGTTTCACATAACACGTGAAGCTAGCAAGTCTTGAAGGCTGGAAAGCTCCTGGACAAGCCTCTGTGCCGCTTAGATGTGATTTTTTTTTCTTATTAAAAACATTTCTCTTTGTTGTTTCATTTTAAAGTTCCCCAAGTATTCTCTCTGAGTTCTGTTGAGCATAAATGATAATATCACTCGTTATAGCCTATAACATGTGCTCTTCTCAGGGCTAATGCGCTGTGTGCGCTCTAGGTCTGCATGGACTTTTATAGGAACTGCAGATTGAAACGGGAAGTGTCTCTGGGTTGTGTGCGCTCTTCTCACACATCGAGTATCCACAAGTACAGTAGCACATATTTTTTCTCACAGTCATCCAGCTTACAGTGTTTCAAAGAATATTCCAAAATATCTTGGCACAGAGCGAGCGAAGCTGTTTGCAAGATCCCTAGCTGTGGAACAACAAAGGCTACGCTCCGAACAAACATCACACATGACTTTAATAAGAGACTTAAACCAGAATCAGACAATGCGTTTAGAAAACCGAGTGCCACCATTTATGATGCTGTTCTCGCCGTGAAAGAAGTAAATGTCCAAATTGTGCCTCCTTCCCGGTATCTTTTCCCCCATTTGTACTGAATTCCTCATCTTTGGAATTAGAAGGTAAAAACTGTGTGTTTAAATACAGATGAAGGCATTTTAGAGCCGCTGCTCGGCAATTTGGGAGTAATTGGGGACTAACTTTTGAGTGTTGAGCAGACAGGCATGTGAGCGTGCGCAAGGTACCTCCTGCAAAGTGTTCACAGGTTGGAAACACCCAGAGCCATTAAAAAAACCCCCGTTGATTACATATGGCAAAAAGGATGTGGTGAATCACAGAGCGTATCCTGGATGCTCTAGGCCCAGCCATCCCATTTAATTTCTGGTCAAAGAAACATTCCTCGGTTTCTAGTTTGGACCGAATTTAGTCTTATGCTCTTTGTACCGTCATAATACAAAATAATGTTGACACCCATGGATTTCTAGTTGTTCTTTCTCAAATTTATGGGGTCTCTGCATTATTCTTTATGGTTTTTTAAGGAGGCCATGCCTATTGGATGTGTTGCACTCAAATCCGAGGCACGTGGGCAGGCAGGATCATGAAGTGCTCCCTTCCTTCCTACCACAAGCGCGGTCACATGAGTGTCAAGGAAGGAGAGCCTGTTCTGCAAAAAGGATTGATGTAAACTGATGGCTATTTAGGGGTTTTTATGAGAACTGTGCGGCTACATCTGTTGGTTCGATTGGAAAACCCTGGTCTTCTGAAAACTTCCTTGAGAAATGCTCGGCAACCGTAGATTTCTTTTTATTTTATTTTATTTTTTTTTTTTGCGATTCAGTAGTTTTTTAGGTTTGAAACACGCAGAATATCGCAGGAATCCCTTGGGCTGCCCCGGGATGCAGCGGGTTTCTCCCGGCACAGGGTGGGAGCTGCCTGCTCTTGCCGTGCGGGGATGAGAGCCGCGGCTGCGCCCCGCTGCGTCAGAGGGAAGCGGGAGCACTAAAATGTGAAGGCTCCACAGGCCCCGTAAAGAGATCTGTCTGGACACCGCTTCACCAGTTAAGTGCTAAGTTATTATTATTATTTATTATTTATTTCCTCTCCTATTTTTCTCTTACTCAAGAAGCAGGAAATATCTTTGTCCCTTCATTTTAGAAGTGAAAGAAATGTATTCTCCAGAGCATTTGAAATTTTAATAGTCCATAATAAATAAAATCATATCTAATAACATAACTGCTTTCAATTGGCAACGTGATCTCCTAGATGCATTGCAATGGCAGAAACATAAATAGTTGCAGCCTCTGAAAGCCTACTTCCTATTTGCTAAATATACTTGGCTTGCTTTAAATTCCTTTGTGTGCAGTCATTAATACAATCCTCTTTGACAGCATTTAATTAAAGTGCTTTTCTCTATTAAATTCATTAAAACTTTTTTTTTTTAATACAACTGTTTCCCAGACACTGACTGTTAGGGACCTGTAGGCCTCGCTTTAAATAACTTCTCTCTCCTTGTTGTAAATTGTTAATTAAATTTAACTTAGACTGTTTAAAGATGGCTTGGAAGAGAAAGCCAGATTTCGGGATATGGTCTCAATCATGTCGGATTTTTTTTTAGCACAATTTTTTCCATACAGTTATGGGCGGTCTGTGATACTGTTTGTGGAGGTCGCGGTACATTTGAGCTGGAACCAAGCGCAGAGCATCTCCGGCAGGACTCCCTCGCGCCGCTTTGCAGATCCGCGTGGTTGCGGCGCGGGCAGCAGGGAAGGAGGAGCCGGTCGGTATTAATAGGTTATTGACAGCTTAATGTCTTGGCGCCTCCGCAGCCCATAAGGGCTGATGAAGGGGCGGCCGCGGAGGCGGGAGCCGTCGATAGCCGCTTCCATCAGAGCCTTTCAGTTAATTGCCGGGTGACCCTGGGTCTCCCGCGAGCACCACTGTCCTTCCCGGGACGCTCACGCGCGTCTCGCGTTCGGCCCGAGGGTGCCCTCCCGCGTGGCGCTTGTGCCGGGAGAGGAGGGGTTCGGGGACGGAGCCTTCTGCCCTGGAATGCCGCGGCTGCCGGGGAGGCCTCAGCTCCTGCTGTCCGGGAAGACGGAACAAAATTATGGTGAGCGGTAACAGATCCGTGGGAGAAATCCCAGGGTCGACTTGTCCCTCTCGGGCAATCAGCGCGAGCACCTGCACTTAACTCCGAGATGTTTCTAGCCGGGGTATGTGCTAAGGTCAGTATTACACAGACCAAAGGATCCCACATGGGATAAAAATAATCAGCTTTATTGGATTTTGAGAAAGGAAAGATTCACATCCCGTTCCTTTTATAAACTACTGCGTTTCGCTCTTCCAGCTCTCCCGTCAGCGCAGTCCCTTGTAAGTGCAACCATGAAGTAGGTAGATCTGGGGCCGTAGCTGCCGCAGCTTGGACGGTGCAACGTAGTCTTGCACTGAGAGCAAGGAGTTAGTGACATTTCTGAAATTACTGAAAGAAAAAAATATGCTGGTGCCTTTAGATTTATTCCTTGAACTTAAATTAGTTCAAGGGAGACAGGGGGTTTCTGAGCTGATTCCCCACGGCCTCTGTCCTCAGCGCCCTCATCACCGGGGCAGACCAGGCCTTGATCCTCCCGTTTTTACTCACCCAGCTCCAGGCGAAGGGTATAATAAAGCACATGATGCCAGTTGCGTGTGTGGTAATGCTGGCTATTTTGCCTTTTGCCATGGTAGTTGATTATAATGCACTTTTTAAGGCTCACTTTCTAAAAAAAGGAGTATTTGTACTTTTATGTGTTTGATTCACACAGTATAGTTTGCTCGAGTCCTGTTATTAAGTGCCTTGGTGGTTACATCTAGAAAGCAAAAAACGTGCTGAGTCGTGTTTTATCAGCACAAATCTGCTATTTTCGCTAACCATAACAGGCAGGTTCTTCTGACTCGTAACTGCCCCCATTGTAAAAATTAACAGTACAGTTGGGGATTCTTGGAAGCCCAAGTAGCCATCTGTGAGGACCGAAAACAGTTTGATGGGAGAAATAATTACCCCTCGACCCCCAGCCCAGAATGCCGCGTCTAGGCCAAACAAACCCGGCCCGGAATAGCTGGGAGCCCGCTGCCGCGCTGAGTAACCGGGAAACAACGTGGTTACGGTGGCGCCGTTCGCGCCGCCATGGCGAGGGGGTAGAGCGTGACCTTGAGCGTCGCTCTCGGCCGCAGCTCCTCGGCAAAGATCTTGCTGCGGCCACGAGCGAACGCTCCTCTGACGTGCAGGGTGAGGAGGAGAATATGTGTAGCGCTAATTAAAAAAGAAAACATAGAAGATGCCTGAAGTATTTGTCTGCGAAAAACACAAACCAGAGAAGCCTTTTGTTGCTTCCCTACTTCCTGTGGCCTGCCGCCAGCTCAGCGTTAGGAAGAGCAGGGGTGGGACGGGGGAAGGAGCGTCGGCCCCGTGTCTCTGGCAGCGCCTCCGGCAGCGCCAGCCGCACGGGCCGCGATCGGGAGCTGCGGAGCAGCACTCGGCCCCGCGCCTCGAGGCCCCGGTTGGCAGAGCACAAGCGCCGAGCGCACGGTCTGGCCTTTGGTGAGGCCGTCCCTTGGCCCCCGCGGGCAGGAGACGTCCCAGCGCGGCAGCCCCACCTGCGCGCCCGGCCGCCCTGCGGCGCCCGGATCGCGCGCCCCGGTCTGCCCGCAGCCGCCCGGAACGGCAACGCCGGGGCTCACCCCCAGCATTCGCCAGCGTGAGCTCATTTGTGCAGCCCGTAAAATCAGCCAGTTCTCAGGCGCTTGCTCTGCAATGAAAGTTGCGCCTGGGCTTTTGTGGGAAGAGCCGCCCGCGCTGGTGCCGGGGAGAGAGCAGTTACCCCAGGAAACACCGGGACGCTGCTCGCCATTGTCAGGCGCGGGTGATTTATTTTTTTAACATTATGCAGACAAAATAGTGGCTATTGTGTAGGCACGTGCTGTCTATTAAGAGAGATCAGGAAAGGGAAATAAACCACGCATTACTGAAGAATAAGATCATGATTGTGGTCAAGTGATGGCAGGATTTTTTTTCCTCTTTGTCAAGTTGATTTGTAAACATCCTTCACACGACCGTGCAGAGAGCGCTCCCGGCCGCCCGCGCGAGCAGGGAGGCAGCAGGCATCACCGCGCACGCGTGTTTGACAGCAACCTTGGCCCTGTCCATGCGCTGTCTGGTCACCTCCCGTTGTCGCTGTGCGCTACGTTGCACACGTAGCCTCTTAGCGGTGCGGCGTAATCAGGCCATATTTATATTTTATCGCCAGTGATGATAGCTCTTAAGAATGCTTCGCGGTGTCTCTGCTCTTTGATGCACACTGAGCTCCGTGAGGGGAGCCGGGGCGGCGGGGAGAGCGTCTGCGCTCTCCTCGCTTGTCACTGCGGGTGCCGCGGCACATGCGGCGCCGCACCGAAACTCCGTGTCTGTGTCCTCGGCTTTATTTATTTTAAGATTAATAGAATTATTGTCTTTTTCTTCCCCTTTTGGCTGGTTTTGACTTTTTGTCCCCGGAGGAGCGTTGCAGGATCAAGGCGCTGGTTCGGAAATGGGCTGTTTGCTCGGGGTTTTGCCTTGTTTTCTGATCACTGTCCATTTCCTGCCCCTGGGCAACGAGTGCCGTAAAGCAAAGGCAGGCGGGGGAAGCGTGTGCTCGAAAGATGTGGAAATGAATGGCTTTGAGCAGCGCGCATTCCAGCCTGGAAAACAAACTTGGTTTTGGCTTTGGATTCCCTGGGGACCGTTTCCTTTCTTTCCCCGTCCCTCGCGCGCTCCCTTTCCGCCTGGTTCCTGAGCGGAGCGTGGGCCGGCGCGGAGCAGGGCTGGGCGCCAGGTGCGTGTGCGCCCGGACGCCGTCCCCAGGGGTAGCCCAGACGGGGAGGGTGACCCCATCTCTCTGGGGATGGTTTTTATTGCCTGCGGTCTCTGGGCCGCCTGGCATGGATGGGTATCTGCTCCCGCGCGCCCTCATTGCCTCTCATAGTGGTGTTGGCTCTCGCGAAGCAATTACTAAACTACATAAAAAATGCACGAGATGTGCTGCTAGCATTTGAGTTACAAAATTAAAAGAAGCTCGGGCCGAAGTTATATGAAAGTGAACATATTTATCCATGTCAGACTTCCTACCATTTTGCACGCTCATATTGATTTCTTTTGACACGGTCTTTCTTTTATTGAGTACCATATATTTTTTTAAATCCCTTACTGATAACAGTACCTGCTAAGGGCAATTGTAAAAGGAAACTAAAGTATATTAAACCTGCCTGGAGTCAAAATGTAATCTAACACCTGTAGTCTGCAATTTGTCATCACTTCATAGATGCTTTTTCTTTTTTAATAACAGTTTTGGATTTTCCCGAGTTTTGACCTTAGGATACTGTATAATCCAAGAAAAGCAGGGCAACTAAACCACAGTCTTTAACGCAGCTTTATGGTGTCAAGGTGTGAAATCACCACGATGAGAAAGGAGCCCAAAGAAAATACTTCACTCCAGGCTGGTACCAGTGTTGCAGTATTTATCTAAACGAACATATTTTTGGAAGGGGAAAGAAATAATAGTAGTCTAAACCACGTTTGTAAAAGGAAAAGAAAATGAGCACAGGTGCAAATTGTAACTTCTGCTGCACTTTCTCGAGCAGACATTCCTGGGAAGCCCGTAAAGGGCCTTGGCGCGGCGGCGCTGTTTAATTAATGCTCTGGCCGGTGCGAGCCCGGCCCGGAGGGCTGTCAGGCTGCAGCCCCGCTGCTGCAGCGCTTGGGTTGTCCACGGCCTGGGCTCTGCACCGAGCCGGGGCAGCGGCCTGTCCTGCTGACCTGCCTCGAGCGCTTGCAAGCGACGTAACGAGGAAGGGGTGCCGGGTATGCTGGGCCGCTGCCTTGGACGTCTCTGGTGTTCTCGCTGGTGCTTTTAGTTAGCCTTGAGCAGGCTAAAGCATCCATGTCGTTATCACAGACTCACAGAAGGGCTGAGGTTGGAAGGGACTGCTGGGGTTCACCCAACCCAAGCCCCGCTTCAGCAGGAACACCCAGAGCAGGGGCACAGGGTCCATCCAGGCGGGTTGGAGATCTCCAGAGCAGGAGCCTCCACAGCCTCTGGGCAGCCTGTGCCTTGGCATGAAGGTCATTTTGATGCAAAGTGTCACATCTGGTGACGAGAGCGATGTAAATGTGAAGGGAAAAGGGGGAAGTTAGGGCCCGGTGCAGCCCCGGGAAGGAGCACGTCAGTCTGCTGCACTTTGCTCCTCGGGCGGGTGGGCTGTCCTGGGAAGCACAAGGCGGGCTAAGGGCTCCGCAGCGCTTGCCCTGTCCTTGAGAGGAGGAAGGCAGCGTCTGCAGCAGCTGCACTGCCTGGCCTTCCACAAACTGCGTGTTTTGGGCTTTCCTGATAGCAAGGGGCACCTCATCACCCCAGCAAAACCTTTCACAAAGAAGGCGCCATCATGACAAGTCCTGTCCGCTGCAGAGGGGGCGGCTGCACCGCACTGTGGGCTGGTCAAGTCGCTGGTTCCGAGGAGCCGCGTCCGCGAGAGGCGCTGGCCGCCAGGGCAGGCGCTGTCCGGCCGCGCTCCATGTTCCGCGCTCCGTACCAGCTCCGCTTGCGCTCGCTGCCGTTCCCGGCGCGCAGGGGGAGCGGAGCGAGCGGCCGCAGCGCCGAGGCCGGCCAGCACCCGTGACGGCGCCACCGGTGCCGCGCTCGCGCCACCTGTACCCTGGGGGCCGCTCGCCGCTCTTGGCAGCCGGGACACGGCCGAGTCCCTGTCCGTGTCCGCGCGGTGCTGGCCCGAGCTGCGGGCAGCAGCGGCGCCTGCAGTGGTGCGCTGAGCCCTGCCCCCACGGCTGCGGGCCTTGGGTTTTAGCAAGCCCACAAACCCTTAACTTATTACAAGTAATCCTGATCACTGCCGTAATGATACACTACATTATATGCTCTCCTAAACTTAATCATTCAATATCTCACTTCCTCCCCTGTAGGCATGTACTATTATATTTTACACATGGCTTCCAGCTGGTTTTCATTGTGGCCTTCAAATCATATTTCAGCACAGTGCGATTTAAGGCCAGTCACTTTATCTTTTAAAGTCAACTTACATCATAGTAGTTTATGTGAAAGTTTTCTATCAGTAGTGCTTAATATGTTTTGGAAAAAAAAAAAAAAAAAGAGCTTGTCTGTGAAGATAAAGTCTATTGAATGAAATCTCCTAAAGCAGCATCCCTCATAGCAGCTCTCTCCCACAACAGATAGTGTTTGATGGCGGGAGGGTTTGAAAAGGAAATGTCTTGGAGGGGTGGAAAAAATAAGTCCCGTGGGCATGGGAGGAAATCCCTACCTTCACATGGGATTCGGAAGTAGATGAGGAGGGCGGTGGGATGGGGGATCCGGCTGCGGTGGCGGCTGGCGGGCAGGAGGCCGCGCCGAGCTCTCGCGGTGCCCACCGCGTGCCGGCGCCCTCCGTGAGCAGCGCCGGCCACAAGCGGAGCCGCTGCTGGTGTCACATCCATGTCCAGGAGCATCAAAGTGACCCCAAAGGCGGAAAATCTGCAACTGCCAAAAAGGGGCAGTTTCCTCTGTGAGGACGTGGTGTGCGGGGCCATGCAGGAGCTAAGGGGAGCGCGCAGATAAACAAGGAGTTCAGAACAAAAGTTTAGCAAGACGTGAATTTGGGTTTCATTTCACATCGTGAACCTCAACCGTAGAGCTGTTTCCCATAGAAAAGCGTGCTTTTTTTGGTATTAAATAGTTCGTATTGTCCAAAGGAGTTTCAAAACTGGTCACATTCTAAATCTGGAGGAAATTCTAAGCTTGTGTCTGTGGGCAATACCGTGTTGTTAACACCATTGGAAATCCAGAGCAAGCCCCTAGGAGCCAGGGAAATTACGAGTTTTATATTTGTGTAACGGGGGCTTTAGGTTTTTGTATTATTTAAGAAAACAGTCAAATAAAATACAGCCTATTTCTAACATTTTACTCTAATAGTAGCAGGGTTATGTGTTTTCTTGCATGGAGAGGATGGAAAGGTCACTGCAGAAAAGGAAGGGTTAAGTAAAATTATTCTTTCCCGCATGCTGCCAGCCCTTTTGGGTTGATTGCTTTATAGATGCTGTAGGCATCTCTTCATCTCCTTCAAATTAAACATTTTACTGCTGCCGATCCCGTATTGTTGGGATTTTTTTCATCATATTTGATTGGAAGCCTTGTAACATTTCTCGGGCTGGGTTGTTTCTTGTGCTATTTGTCATGTGGAAAGGGGAGAAAGCCGCTCGCAGCTCCGCCGAGACGGAACCTTCCCATGTTTTTCCATCTCTGCCGGCTGCCGTGGCCTGCAGCGGCACTCGCGGCTCCGCACGCCCAGCCGTGCCCGTGCGGTGCCGAGTCCTGCCCGTCAGGCACAGGCTGCCCCAGTGCACGGGCTGCCCCGCGCGGAGGCAGACCCGGGGCGGCTGCTCGCTCTGGGACTGGCACCGGTGCGGGAGCTCACGCGCGCTCTGCGTGCACGCAAAGCGCAGTGCCCGTGCTCAGCCAGCTGCAGGATTCACCCTGCTTTTTCCATCTAGAGAGTCTGAGTGTTTGAACATGTCTCGATGTTACACATTTTCGAGATGTTCAAGTGTGCAGGAAAGATGTTTTCTTTTCCTGTGGGCGAAGAGCGAGACTTCCCTCTTCCTTGTAGAAGGAAATACTTATCCATATCGATTTTGTTAGCTCTGTAGCTTCGAGTTCTAATAATTATTTCCCTGCATCTGAAGAAACCTCTGGGCAAACGCAGCCTTCAATCCCATAGGGGATTTTTGCTGGTAATCTCTCTTGTATAGATTTGGTGTTAAAGAAAGCAGCTGTAGCTCCTCCGAATTCCTAGCAGCACAGAAGAAGATTCTTTTGTTTTGTTCTGTTTTCCCTGGGATGCCCAAGACCCTCTCTCAGTCATTTTAAGAGGCTGTTAGGAAGATTAAGAGCTACATTATGCTCTCTTGAAACTTGCCAGAAAAGAGATATTGCCAGTGAATATCTGTTAGGAGCCTGGTTTGCCCAGGGGCTTTCTGAGAATGCAGGGGCAGAATTACTTGAACTCAGAGCTGTGGAACTAGGGACACTGATGCAGATGTAACACCAAGAGCTCTGTCCGGGAGACAGGCTATCGGCTGCGATGTCGCTGCCCGGAGCAGGGAAGTTTGTTGAATGTCCTCCGGTATTTAGTTGGTTTGTTTCGTTTGGCCATACAGCAGTGGTGAGGGATTTTGCTGCTGGTGCTGATGATAACTAGCACTCAAGGATCCCACCGGCGATGGGGCTCTCGCAGTGCTGGGCACCTTGCCGCAACAGTGGGAGTCTCTGGCCTGAAAAAGCAAGACAAGGTGAAGAGGGGAAGAAGTGGAGCGGGTGGGTGAGTTGTCCCCAGTGGGAAAATGGGCCAACAGTCCTGGCCGCCTCTCTGTAACACGTTTTGACTTTCTTTTACTTTGGCTATTTTGTATTTCTTTTTATCATCTATATTTTGTATTTACTATCGGTCGTTTATTTCAAAATTAATTTTATCCGGCTTGTCTTCCGTATTTTCTTTTCCCGTGTCACCCTGTGGTTACCGCGCCAGCTGTCCGGCAGGCAGGAGGGGCAGCGGGAAGGGCTCCGGAGCAGGGCTGTTCCCCAGGGCAGCCAGCGCTGCCCCTTCCCGGAGTGAGGTTTGTGTCTCTGCTCCCGCAGGTCCTGCACAGGCAGCAGTCCCAGCCCGCCAAGGAGAACTCGCCGCCCCGAGAGGAGGCTCCACCGCCACCCGCCGAGGACACTTGTGCCAAAAAGCCGAGATCCCGCACCAAGATCTCCCTGGAAGCTCTGGGCATCCTTCAAAGCTTTATCCACGACGTGGGGCTCTACCCCGACCAGGAAGCCATTCACACCCTGTCTGCGCAGCTGGATCTCCCCAAACACACCATCATCAAGTTCTTCCAGAACCAGCGGTACCACGTAAAGCACCACGGGAAGCTAAAAGAGCACTTGGGAACAGTGGTCGATGTGGCCGAGTACAAGGATGAGGAGCTGCTGACGGAGTCTGAGGAGAACGACAGCGAGGAGGGCTCGGAGGAGATGTACAAAGTGGAGCCTGAGGAGGAGAACCCCGACAAAAGCAAGGCAGCCCCAGCGGACATGGACCAGAGATAATGTGAGAGCGCAGCACAGAAAGCAATACGTCCAGCCGAGGATTTTCTGTTTTTACTTTCCGTTTTTCCTCTCTTTACTTTTGGTTTGTTTCTGATGCGCACGACCCGAGTTCAGCATTGCCCTCGCCTTGACACAGACACTCGAGCGCAACCCTGCTACACGGGGCTGGGGTGACCATTGTAAGCACGTAGGATTGTGCCCTCGTTAATCTTGCACTTGTGAAAGGGACATCTAGCAAGTAAATGGAAGAAAAAGTCCTATGATATCAATGAAGGAAAATTTACAACTTTGTGTGTGTATATATATATATTTACCTAAAATATATATATATTAAAATTGCATGGGACAGAACTTTACACCTGGAAGTATAGACTGTGAAATGAGTTCTTGACAGATGAGACTTGTTTCTGTATTAAAACCACTTCACAATGAGTTGCTTTGGCTTTTTGATAAACTGCCGCCTGCTCTCAGGGTGTGGTGACTATTTTTGAATTCCTATTTATTTTCTATGTTTATCCCTGATTTTTTTTTTTTTATTATTATATGGCTTCCTATCTGGCAACTCAATGGGTAATTTTTGAGGTATGTATTTAAAGACATAAAATCAACACTGCCAAAAAAAGAAAAGAGGAAAAAAAAAAAAAGAGAAAAAGGAAAAACAAATCAGGGCACCTTAAAAAGAAAACTAGTAAGTTAAAGTACTTTAAACACAATGCACACTTAAAATGATACAGCATGTTGCATTCTCTAAACTCTCCTTTCTGTAGTGAACAGATGAATTTTCATGGGATTCAGGATGACTAAAACTGAAATCCAGTGCGTAGAGGACTTGTCCGTTCCTGAGGTCTTAATAGAGAGAAGCAAAGCAGCGTGTTGAGAGTTGATGTGTGGAGTTCACCCTTGGAGCCCGCTTCCCCGCGGGTGGATTTCCCTGTGCTCTGTTCCAGGTCCCAGTGTTTGTAAGCGCCTCCTGCTGCAGCTGCATCCAACGGGGACTCCCGCCTGAGCCGCAGCCATAACCACAGCAACAGGGCTCCTGCTTCTCTTCCTTTGGCGTTTTCCTTTCCACACGAGCTTTCCATGTAACCTCGACAGAGACCTCATGCAATATCACTCTGGAAGTTATTTTCTGTTTACTACACCAGGCAATGTAATATAACTGTTAATACTATTTATATATTTGAAAGGTATAAAAGGTAGGAGTTAAAAAACAAACCTCTACGTGTAGATATTTACTCAGAACAGACACTATACAGGGAGAAGACGTTGCAATACAAGCTAATTCTAGCTGCTCAGTAACCTCTGGAGTTTTTAAGGGAATTTTTTCAAAACTGACGTTTGAAACATAAGAGTATCTCTGCATAAATTTCATATACCTTTGCAAAATAATTGTGGGTTGCTTACTTATGCCCCTCTGCTCTTCATCCTTCCTTTCTGTAGTACGCTGCAGCTTTAATCAGAATTTCAATGGTTGCTGCTTTATGTTTCTCTCAGAGCTACTCTTTCAAAACTGTCTTCTTATCCTGTTGCTGAAATCACTCCATACATTTGAAGGGAAACTGGATTCTGCCAAGCTCTTGTAAGATTGTTCATCTGAGGATGGCATCGACATTTGGTATCTTTTACACTTCAACCAAAAATTTTATTAGGTATTTTTTCAATGCTGAGTCTTGCCTTTTTATTTTTAATTTCACTGCCAATTTTGCAGTGGTTCTAAGTGAATCTGTGGGCATTTTAGCCTGTGGTCTTGCCAGAACTTTGCGAATTACAATGCATATATGTCTATTTATTCAATATCCATCATATAATATCTATTTGGAGAAAGAAACTTTTCTTGTAGTGCCTCTTAACAAAGCACAATTTTCCGCCTTTTTTGTGAAATAAAAAATAAAAAAAAAACAAATTGTGTTTTATCGCGGTATCAACAATGTGAATACGGATTAACATATTGTAAATGTTCTTTTTTCCATGTAAATCAACTTTATCTTTGTTATCACTAAGTGATAATTAATTTTTAACTTATGTGCATTGTTAGGCTGTTAGAATTTTTTGGTTGTTGAAATAAAAAGCATTCAATAAATATGACTTAATTTGTCAAGTAATTCACTGGCCCTTTTCTTCTTCCTGATGGGTTCAAGGGGAGCCAGGCCCACGAAATAGCGTGGAGGTTCTCGTTCGAAAGCGTTTGACAAAGTATTGAAAAAGTTCTACGTATTGAAGGAGAGCTGGTGAGAATGGTGGTTTGGAGAACCCGCTCGAGTCCCTTGTTAGGGGACGGTTGTGACACTGGAGCCACCCCAGCCCAGCCCCATGTCCCTGGCTTTTTGAGCGCGTGCACGTACGCGTATCCATCCGCTGCGCAGAGCCTCCGCGGGGAGCGGCGCGAGGGGCCGCGCAGCCAGAGCGCGCGCTCACAGCACACCCAGATCCACTTCCAGGCTGCTGCCTTCTTTCGCTGGTAGATCTTTCTGTTTGTAATTAAAAACCCACAAATGACTGCGTGTCAGGAAACTTTTGGAGCACACATGCCCATGGTTAATGGACATAATAAAAGGCTTTATAATATTTATAGCAGGGCATCCTACTGAGTGTCTAGAGGAACGCCGGAAGGATTGATGTATCTCAGAAATGTGTGAAATGATTTTGGGAAGAATACAGATAAATGGAAAAAATTGCTCAAAATTCTTAAGCTAGCAGAGTGGTGAGTGCCTGGATTCAGCCCTCACAGGCTGGTCACACACTGCACAGCAGACGTGGACTCTCTAGGAGCTGAGGTAGAACCATTTTTGAAATTATTTATGATTTTTCTGTAGTTTCAAGTGCAATAGCTCTTCCTCTCGTTGCTCTTTTACATCCTGTGTGAAACATTCACACACTCCCTTGAGAAAAGCACTAAGAGGGGAGGGAACCCTCCACATCTGCTGCTGCCCAGGCACCTGCCTGCCCCTTGCGCTCGGTGCCCAAGGCGAAGTCGCGAAGGCTTCCCCGGGGCATCCGCGCGTCCCTCGCCCCATCCCAAGGGGTTTCTGCGGCAGGACGGGGCCTGGGGACGTGCCAAGGATGGGGACAGCGCGGCCTGGGCGCCCCATTCCGCTGCTCGGGAATCCCAGAGTCCTCCCACTGCCCCCAGTCCTCCCCGCGTGCACCCTGGTACGTGCATGCCAAGCACAGACACACACACACAGCCCAACTGAGGGGAAACCCTATATACACGTGGGGTTTTCTTCCAAACCTTAGAAATAACCATTGAATAGCTGCAACAGCAGAAATGCTTCTATTAACACTTCTACTTCTCTGTACTTCACGTGCTGCTGCTGTATGTTGTTGCTCGTGTTTTAGTCTTCCAGACGTCTGTATTTCCAATTTCTAACCCGTGGGACTGAAAAATAAACATTTTAAGATTAGTCTAAAATGTTTTTAAGATTATGAATATACTGTCTATTGCTTGCTGTTCACTGTTGCTTAGATAAAAGTATCTGTTCAATCTCTTCCCACTTACTTAGTAACCAATTATTTGCTCTAGACTAAATGGATTAAAATCCTTCATTGATGAGTATCTTTCTATCCCAAACCTGTTAAACATGCAGGCATAAAAGCTAGATACGTCTGACAGTGAGCAAATGGCATCCTAAAATCATAAACGAGTCATTACAAAAAATCTCCACTTACAATATAAAGTGCGGTGATTAATTAAAGATGCAGCTTTAACTTATTTATAGTCATTAAAAAAACATACCAGTTTTAACACAAAATAACACAAGCCAAGTCGGCCAGGACAGAGATGCTGGCGACTAGAGAGCGCCGGGCATTCACATATCTTGCAGAAGGGTCTGGTCTTGATTTGAAGACATCAAGAGCTGGAAAACCCACTGCTGCCCTCAGTAGTTTGTTTGAACAGCGGTTTCCCTCGCTCTTAAATGGGTACCACATTCCGAGGGGAATTCGTCTGGCTTTCACTCCCTGCCCGTGTGTCGGCTGGGCTCGTCTCCCGTGGGGGAAAGTCCCGGCTCCGGAGGATGCTCGTCCGCCTCCCATCCCGCTCTTGGGGACCCTGGATTCTCCCGAGTCTGTGTGCTCAGCGGGTGCCAGCCGTGGATATCTGAGGGGAAATTCTACCCTTGTGGATGGCAGAATTTCTTCTTGTGCTCCTCCTGAGAACACATCAAGATAGTGACGGGGGATGTATGAACCCTCTGCTAGTAAGAGCCTTGAATATTCGCAGATACTACCTGTCACTGTTCAGGCTGCACAGTTCTACTCCGGGTGTACGGTACCTATTTGTAGCATTTCATCCCACCTGATTCGACATGACAAGCAGCCGTGCCCAGGGACGAGGAGGTCTCAGGAGCACCGTCCTCGGCGGATACTTTATTTTTGTCACCATTCTCGATCAGCGGTAACAGAGGAAGGCAGGAAGGACACGGGAAATGCAGGGAGAGCAGCACGGAACAGGCCGAGGCCCAGGCGCGGCTTCACCAACAAGTGTCTCTGTTGGCGCTTAGAGGACATTTTTCACGCCCTTGTTTGTATTTAGAGGCTATTCCAGGCTCTCGCTGCCCTAATGGCCCTGTTCTCACAAGCTGTTTAGCACCCTTTGTCTCGTGTCAACATTGTCCTTCCAGTTGGCCTTCCCCATCCCGCGTCCCCTCCCGGCCTCCCGCGGCTCCGGGTGCCCACAGAGAGCAGCTGCCAGCGCGGCGGCTGGGAGCCCTCGGCGCCGCCAGCGCGGGGCCTCGTCCCTGCCCACACAGCGCTGCCCTCCCGGCCCGGCTCCCCGAGCTCACCCGGAGCGACGCGAGCCCCGCGCGGCCACC
>JAWLRI010001014.1:384880-417172 GCA_034781795.1 Crypturellus tataupa
CCCGGGGCGCCCCGCAGCTCCCCGCCTCAGCCGCCCTCGGGTGGGCTCTGCCCAGGAGACGGACTGCAGGCCCTGCCAATCAGGAGCTGCGCGCTTCACGCCCCAGCCAATGGGGTGGCAGGAGGGCGCCGCGGGGGGCGGGCTCGCTGCTGAGGTGATGAGGTGTGGCCGCGCGGCGGCCATTTCAGCGCCCCACGAGGGCGGCCATTTCAAGGAGCCACCGCCGCGATGGGGGATAGAGGCCGGAGAGGCAACATGGCCGTGGGACAAGAGTTTCACGTGTGTTGAGGTTGGTTGCCTGGCCCTGCCTCAAGGGAGAGCAGGAAATGCGGAGCAGGGGAGGCAGCTGCTGGCACAGTTTGACAAGGACTCGGCGGGTTCTTCAGGTCTCCCTTCCGTTTAAAGCCGCAGCAGGTTTGGCCTCTGAGCTCACGGTGGGTATTTTAGTTTCTGTGGGTGGCTCCTGCCATCACCACGTGCGGCTCCAGCCCAGCATGGACCCCACAGACCCCACTGCAGGTCCCGGAGCTCCAGCCCGGGGCTGCGGGGCCCTCGGCTCCCCCTTTCCAAATGAGCCTCTTGGGTGAGCGCTGCCTCCACCGCCGGCGGACGCGGTCTTGACAATATCCTTCATGTGCGCCGCTCCTTGTCACACAAATGTCATCTATCAGTGCCTGTTGTCTTTGCAGCAATCTTGAGCAAACAGTTTTATTTCCAATCAGGACATCGCACATTGATCTAAACGCTCATCTGTAATGGATCAATTTACATTAGGAGAGCAGTATTCTAGCATTGCTGTTCATTATATTGAAAGAAGTATATGTTTAGTTACAGGCTAAAATCAATTAAACAGCCCTCTGCCTTTTGCTGCAAGAAAGTCAACAAGCCAGTCTGTCTTGGACAATTATCCAGCTACAGCTTCTTCAAAAAAAAAAAAATAAAAGGGGCCTCTTGTGCCATCCTCTTCCTCGGCGCTCCCCATTTCAGAGGCCTCTTTTGCTAGGTGTTTCTTGCTTCGTGACCTGGTGAAATGCTCGGTTAAAACACGTGTGAGAGATGGAGGTGGCCTCACTTATCCTGGTGCGGAGGGGCTCCTCGAGGGCCGCGAGGGAAACCTGCGATACCGTGATAAGGCCTGTGAGGGAGACGGTGGAAAATGTAGATGATGATGATGCTTGTTTCTTCATGAGCACGGTCGTTAAATCCCAGCGGGCCTGGTTTTTGGGGAGGAGGAAAGGAGGAACGGGACGGTGTGTGTGTATGGGGGGATTTGTAAAATGCTCTATTGGTTCTTGCTTTCTTGCTAGAAAGAAGACTGCAAAGAGTGCTGGAGGCTCTCTGAAAGAGCAAATAATTTTTTTTTCTTGGTGACGCAGCTACAGCGAGAGTAGGAAGCTGCAATTTCAAAAGCAAAACACATAGGGGAACTGCAGGGCAATGCAATGCTGGGATTTGAGCAGCGCGTCTCGCGGGGCTCTGGCGCACGTGGCCGCGCGCGTGAAGGCACCTCCTGCCCCAGCCCTCTGCCGGGGTTGCTGTCCCCGTGGTGGCAGCGCTGTGTGTGCCAGGGGCTGTCCCCACGGCGGGGCTCGGGAGGGCGCGGGGCTGCGGCTCCCATCGGTGTTTGCTCGTCTTGAACAGCTGGCAGGGCTCACGGGCCCGCGTGAGTCCCCAGCACCGCGATGGAACTAGGCAAACCGGACCAGGCCTTGGGCTCCCACACCGGATGGACGTCGTGCGGAATGCCGGCTTCTCCTTGTGCAAACACTCCTGGAAATACTGATCGGCAGGCAAGGAGTCATCAGCTGTGCTAGGCAATTTTGTAGTGAGAGTCCCCACAGGACCTGATGGGCCTGTGCTGCGCAGGATTTGTCCAGCCTTGCTGTTTTATGTATCTATCTTTAGATCTTTTTTTGGTTTGAGACTTTGCCACTCATCTTCTACCACCCAGGCAGCTCTTGTCTTGTTCTTTCATTACATGCACAAAACATTGCTGCAATGCTAATAATAATAATGAGAGGGAAGGAACAGCAGATATTACAAAGCATATTAAGAAATTGATCTTTGTTTTGCTCTTGAATAAAGAGGCAGACCTCGAAACTACTAAAGCCATTCAGCTAATTGGTTATTGGCTCTCTTGAGTGATTATATCCACCCTGGTTCCACCAAGTTCAGCAGGTCTCGTGCTGGTCAATTAGCCCTTGGCATCCAGGAGGGGAAATGCTTCATTCGGATGTTCTCAGAGCCAGAGGATGTTTCTGCAGCATAAGGTGGACTGAGTGGGCGAGGTTCCCCCAGAGCAGTGTGTGAACTTGTTAGCGCTCACGGCCTGGATCCTGTCCTTGGACTGGCACCAAAGGGCAAGGTTTGCCTGTGCCCCGGCTGCCTGTAAAGGCAGTGGAAGCATCTGCCCCAGGCATTGGGCTGCAGGAAGAGAGCCAAAAGGAGAGGATTCCTGGAGGATCACAGCCCTTTCCTGCAGCATGGCCACTGCCCTGCATGTTCTGAGCCCTGCTTTTCCTGCAGGCCGAGCAGCGCCCAGAGAGCGCGCTCTGCGAGACGCTGTCCTTGCTGCACTCGCGGACGGCCTGTTGCTTGGTCGCAGCTGCTCAGCCGGCTCGCTAATCACCACCGCGCCGATTCCCTCGGCGCTCTGCGGAGCTCCACAGCTGACGCCATTTAGTGGCTTTTCCTACAGAGAATGGTAAATGCTCCTCTGTCCTGCCTTCACCACTATGGCTTGCCAAAGGGCTCCAACACTTGCATTGCTGTGATGCGGACCCTGTAATAATCGTTGGTTACATTCAGAGAATTCAGTTCAGATTTTAAAACCTCATCAAATAGTTAATGACTGACTGTTTCAACACAGCAGTTCCTGCAAGACTTGGGAGAGAAGAGAGAGAGAGAGAGATGGAAAAGTTATTCATGTCCCATCTGTCTGGAACGCTTGTCCCCTCCCTCCCACCCACTGAGTCACTTCCTCCCTTTATATCTCACTTAAATTTTTTCCTTTCCCCTTTAGCTTATGATTAACAGGCACTCACCCTCTGCAAATTGTTTTTTTTTTTCCTGATGCAATGTTTGTTAATGTTCTATGGATAAATAGGCTATATTGTCTTGTTAATATGTATATGGGTGAAATACAGTATATTCTCAATATGTCCATGTCAGTTCCAGTTGCAATGTACTGTTTGAGAGGAGCAGCTCCTACCTATGGTAGCAGCTACCAGTTCTGAGAGGGACTTGCTCAGCCTGGCCCAGCTGGGAGTGAAGTGCTTAAACGCCCCAAGGTGCCTAGGTGGGAGTGTATGAGCTGGCCCTGACCCTGGGTTTCTTGGAGGTGATGGGGCTAAAAGGGTCTGTTTGTGTTGGCAGATAATGAAGGGCTCGGAGCAGAGGAGTGTGTGCCCGACCAAGAGGAAGAGCTGCTCTGATGGCAGTCCTGCTGGTAAGGCACTTGTGGCTGCATTTTATCTGCTTGATACCTGTATCGTGGTGGTACAGTGTGATTTCTATTTTTACTCCCTGGACATGTCAGCACCTCTTGGAAAAACAATTTCATTTTTCTTCAAAGCCAAAAGCTTGAGCAGCAATTTGTGGCTGGGGGAATTCCCATCCCAGAGACACTAGCATGGCTATGTTTTGTGTTTAGCTACTAGTTGGTGTCCTCTTTTCTTATTCTCCTTTGTAACAAGATCCTGTTAGCGTTTCTGGTTTCAGTCAGTTTGCCATAAGCTAATGAGTGATGCAATAACCTGGGCAATATGTCCACTCTGGTCTGTGCTGGAGACTGTGGCACAGATGTGTCACAGAGCCCTCTGCAAGGAGGCAGCTTGGCTCCTCCTGGAGGTGTTAGATGTGTGGGGATCCTGCAGAGCCTGGGCTGGCTCTGAGCCAGCCTCCCAGCTCCAGAAGCTCCTCGTGGGGCTGCCTCTGAGCTGGTGCTGATGTGTCAGTACTCCATTGCCTCTGTCCTGCAAAAGTAACTGCTCTGTCCCCAGGGCTGGCCAAGGAACAATGTGCATGGTAGGCAGCTGAACACTGGCTGGGAAGCTGAGTGTTTGGCATCTAAGGGGTGTCCTCACCTCGTGCATGACCACGATGGTGGGCTGAGGCATACTGCCCTGTGTTTGCAGAGCCTTTGCAAGACTAGGTCTGGCATGTGCCGAAACCCCTGTAGCTCCCCCTGGAAGAGCAGGACCAGGGAGAAAGGCCCAGACTTTGTAATGGCAAGAAATGCAACTGAAAGTTTAGACTTTTTTTTTTGGTTTTGTGGAACCTAACAGAAGACTGTAAAATGCCCAGACACTCTCATTTTATTGATTTATGAGAGACTTAATGAGTCCAAGGAAGGTGGACCTGTGCTGTATTACTGTATGTTAAACAGCCACTGGGGCTGATGTTGCTGGGTGGTGGTTAAAAGGGAGGCTTGTTAGTTTATACCTTTACTCTGATGGGTATCTGTGCATTCTTTAAAGGCTTCCTCTTTCAATTTATTTTTGGAAACAATTTTAGACATACAAGGACAGCTATACTGTCCTTGTATTACATATGCTGTCTAATGAAATTAGTATTTTGTTTGCCCTACAGCAACCTTTGGAAATAAGACAATAGCCTCAGTTGTTTATTTCCCTGAGAGATGTTAATGATTAACTCTGAAAAGAAAAGCAATTCTTCTACCTGTACTACATAAACTTTCATAGCTCAGACCAACAGTAAGATATCTCTAGGTAATATATGGCTTGCAAAAAGCTAAGCTCTGTAACATTACTGTGCAGATAGTTTTGGCTGCTGAAGAACTACCTCAGCCTAAGAACTTAGTGCTGCCAGCTGGCAGAAGTGATCATGTATGTAAAATCTTAAGCTGAGCCAGAAAAACCTGAGTTTAAATCTCTCGCCAGGGATTGTAGGATAGAATGATTAACCTGATTTTATATTTTTGGATAACTATCAAGTGCCCGAATATTTATAGTAATAAATGTCTTCCATATGTGCTGATATTGCATCCATGGAGTGCAATAGTATGATACAGTTATTGTTTTACTTGAAGATGCTAATTATAGCTAATTCTATAGGCACGTGAATCATGAAACACTGGCCCAATTTCTGGCAGCTCCCGCGAGGTGCATGTGAGCACTACAGGCCAGCAGAGACCTCAGGACAAAGACCAGTGTGCTGGAGATGCTGAGCTTCATTTTCAGCACTGATAAAGGTGCTTGCCATTTAAGCGCTTAAAGCGGCTGGTGAGCACTTCATCAGTCCTTCAGTGGGTACTAGCAGGTGTCTGTCTGCATTTCTGAATGTCAAAAATACTGCTGATAATACGATCTTGGAGAACCTACGTCTCACTGTCATGCAGTGTTAGCACTGTGGCCCCAGTGGCCAGGAGGCTTTTTAGGTTCCTGGTGCTTGCCCGGCTGCTATGAAAACCTCTGTGTGGAGCACAGCCCATGCCTGTGTGGTGCTGAGGATGCTCAGCCTCTGCAGAGCTGGTGCCTCCCTAGGGAGGCTCTTAAACACACCTGAGCACAGTGGAACCTCTTCAGGGTGCCATCACAGAGCTGCTCTGCAGCTGGTTTGGAAAAAGCAGCAGAGGAACTGTGTGAAGGTCATAGTGCTGTAATAAGAAGGCTGTAAAAACAGTGAAAGCGGGACTAAACCAATGTTCCAGTAGGTTTCTACTCCCTTGAAATAGAGGTAAGCCCGCCCAGAAGTCTTCCTTTTAAATACTAACTACTGCATCTGTTCTAAACCAAAAATAATACCTTTTGATTGGAAATACTTCAATAACATTATTTGTGCATTTTATTGAGGCCGAGGTTGCAATTATTAGAGTCACCAGAAATTCCAGACGTTTAAAACACAGCCTTTATTTCTCCAGAGAAAACCACATCCCTGTGCAATTATTCTTCTATCTAAATGCCTTCAAACCAAGTCCTAAACCAGCTTTGACATTTGTTGCTGGTGGTCCCTCTTACAACCCGGCTCTTGAAGGAACGTGCAGGGCAGACAATTACCAGAGAGGCTGGGGCCAGCCCCAGGGAATGCAGTGAAGGAGGCAGAGCCCGTTCAGGGTGTGCTGTGCAGTCCCGACTGGATCGTGTGGCTCTGAGCAAGCTGCTGTCAGTCTGGTCAGGTATTGCAGACTGGGGCTGTATGTTTAAACTGGGCCCTGCAGGTCTCAACAGAATGAGGAGGCTTTGCCTGGTCATGGAAACCACTCCTTCAGCCATGTGATCTCTTTATGGCTTGGATTTCGGCTGGCTTCTCATCAGGAAGCAAACAGGACTGCATCAGTGGCAAAGAGGAGGCTTGTCCCTGCCACCCCCAGCATACACTCAGTGTTGCTCCCTAATCTTTTCTGCAAACTTTTCTGGAACTTTAATTGAAGACTTGAAAGTACTAAGGGGATCTCTAAGGCCTGAATTTGTTTTCTGGCTCCTTGACATCCTTCAGTGGAAGCCCTGGGGGACAGGGACTCAAGTGCTTGGGCCCTTTGAGTTCCTTGATGCTTTCAGAAGAGAGCAAGTGAAAATATGGGCCTAGAAGTTCTTTCAAATTCTGACATCAGCCCAAACAACCAAGTTGTGAAGCCAAAGCAGGTGTGCAGTTTGAAGAGTGTTTGTTTAGGAGGTGACTTGAGGCAGGAGCAGGTAGAAAAAGACAATTCTTCCTGGCAAGAGACTCTGTGTTGGGGCTTCTGTCTGTAGAGCAGACCAGGTCTTGAGTGCTGTCAATTAAGGGCAGCAATTCAAAGTGATTCACAGCAGATTACACCAGCCTGTCTCTTGATGGAGCACGCTCTGGTCCTGTGCCTGCAGGTGCTGCACAGACTGCCAAGCCTGGAGCTAGCCCGCAGTTATGCTGTCAGCCTTGCTTAGATCTAATGCTTTATGACAAGTGTCTACCTGTAATGTGATAATGGGCTGAAAACCTCTGCAAAATTGATAGGATCTCTTGCAAAGAAGGAGAAACTTCTAATGTGGTGGGCATGACTCCCTCTTTCTGAAGGTCCACGTGAACTGCAGAGGATACTTCGCAGCTGGGAGGCCTGACTCTCACTCTACCCCCATAGGGTGGTTCTTTTGGTGTCTATGAGGTTACTGGCCTCTGCTTTTTCTTGGTGTGAAGAAAATCCAGGCATGACATTTCCAGAGGCATTTAAATCAGTAAAATTTCTGTATTTGAAACCTGAAATATTGTTGGCTTCTGCCTCCAAACCTGAACTACTATAAGCTTCTGCCCCTTAGGGCTTTTGGCATTTTCTGCTCTCATTGATGTTCTGGATAAAATAGCCTTCTACTTTCAAGGTGTTTCCAGAGTTTATGCAATAAGTCCATTAAATATAACCCTTGATGTATAAGCCACATGTTAGAATGATTAACAGGTAGATCTTGTTAGGTGCTCTAGAAGAAATAATGTTTGACACCATTTCATACAACCTGTACATAATGGGGCTGGGGCAGATGCTTGCCCTCTTATTCATATGATCTGGGAATAACTCCAGTGACTTTGTGTTGGATTTCTTTAGGACATTTTAGGCCCAGCTGTTGTTTTAATGTAGTTTAAAGCTTTTCAAACTTAATATCCAGGTAAAAGCACAGCAGTGTCACCATCTTGGCCTAGTTCCTGGCACAGGATATTATAACAACTAAAATCTGGTTCAGTAGCTGAAGGTCCATGCTCAGACGAGCCCAGGGCTGCCTTGAGGTGTTAGCAAAGTAGACAGGGATGTCTTGAGTGGCTCTGGAGGCCATGGGCTACGCTCTCAGGATCAGAATCCTCTCCAGAGAGAATATGGATGTTTAAACTGAATGCAGCTCTGCTAATGTCAGTGTGATAGCTGTAAGGGCACTGCATTAACCCTTCCCTATCAGCTCCCACCTCCCTGAGTAGGTGCCCGTGGTAGCTCTGACCCCCATGCTCTTCGCTGTCACATCTATGGGCTTCTCTTGCTTCTTAAAGAGCCCATGGAACCATTAGCTCTGGGTAAATGATCCCTGGGCTGTCTTTAGAATAATTAAAACCAAAAGGCAAACAGTTATTCTGGACTATCAGCAGCATATCAACAAAACTTGTGTCTTGAAATGTGTGTTCAATTTCTGTTATTAAAAGGCACAGAGCCATATGTGAAATATTATCACGCATCTTTGCAAAATTAGCAGAACTATTTGAACAACCATTTTGTCCTTATCAAAACAGACCCCTATTATTATTAATATATGTATTTCTTTCATACTGCGTAAGGAGGTGAGAGCCTGCAGAGCGCAGGAGGGCTCAGGCAGGGAGTCGGAGTTCTATAGCCCCAACTAGGTCTATTATCAGTGTTTTAAAGGCAAACACTATCTCACACCCAGGCAATGACGGTAATAACTAGAGGGAGGAACAAAATGAAGGGTTCTGTATTGTTTTTAATTCTGAAATCCAAGAGACTGTTCTGGCTTTGTCCGAAGAAATTGCTGTGCTTTGGGTGAAGTGCTCACGCTGCCTTCCAAATTCAGTTCTGTTGGTCAGTAGAAGTCCTGCTATTAGTTCAGTGGAGAAAGGAAAACAGGCCAGGACTGAGTTTGCTTTGTAAACACCAGCACTTATAGTTAGGGACAGATATTAAAAAGATGTCATTTTTGAAAGTTTAAGAATTAAATGGCCGCCCCCCCCCCCCCCCACACAATTCACCCCTCTATTTCATAAAACGACACCAGGAACTCATGAGAACTTCCTGAAGGAAGAGGAAAAAGAGCTGTCACCAAGAACTGTGGCAAGGTCACACTGCAGCAAGGTTATAGGGAAAACATCGTGTGAAACTTGGACGTAACAGATATTCAGAAAGGTAATTATTGATCTGCTTGGCAATGTATTGGGCAAATGCTCCTAGCATGCGAGTCCTTCCTGCAGACCAAGTTCCTTTAGCACTGGCTTTGCAAGGTGTACAGGGCACTTCTGTTTTTAATGGACATAGTTCAGAGTGTGAGTGTATGTGTGTGCCTGAGTCTGGTCTCAAGGGTGTTGAATACCCAAGACTGTTTTGGTTAAGATGGCTAATAAAGGAAATGCCTGTGCTTCTTACCAGGCCAACTTACCAACCAAAGAAGTTGAGATAAGGCAAGGCAAACTGAAGGATAAATACAAAATCTGTTGATTTGTCTGCTTAGTCAAACTGAACAACAACATCCCTTGATTGTCAGAGTTGAATCGGCAAATGTAAAAACAAAGACAGGCAGCCCTGCATTTACAACCCACTTGAGGTTTTCACGGTGACAACCTAGTCGCTAAGTATAAACGGTCCTCCCACTAGTGGTTTGTCTGGGTCTTGGGATATATTCTGGGATATGACTGCATCACTAGCCTTTCAATCTTAGCTTGATATATTTTTTTCCCTCTTTCTTTAACTGAACAAATACACGAGAACTTTTTCATCGTGCCAAGTATTTCTGCTAGAAGATATTCTGGAGGAGTCATGTAATAATAAACATGTGAAGGATTTCTGATTTGAAAGAGTCTTGCTTATATTCATTTTTTAGCTCCAGAGTAAGATTAACTCTGTTCAGCAACTGCTTAAAACCTAATCTCATAGGCCTCCAAATGTGCAGTGCCCAGAATAGGCTCTCAGTGTGTCTGTAACACAGACAGTATGTTTAGGGTGCATAATGTGTGATATGACCTCTTGTTACACAAGCTCCTCACCCTCCATTATTAACATGGAGCACTGGCTTTTTGCCTTCTTTCTCTGTAAAGCTGCAAGTCCCTGTTGATATTTCATATCTTCTGCTTCCCTAAGAGGATCTCTCATGGATGCTTTCAGTAGCAGCTCATGAGTACCTAGGGCTTTAGGGACCAGTGATGAAAATCGTGGAGAAAAAGAGAAGCCTTGTAAAGTTACATTTGTGTATTGACACAGGTAAATAAATGAAAAGACATTAAACTTGTACATCAGAGTTCAGTCGTTTCTCTCTGAGACACTGCACAAGGGCAAATATAGAGACTTTAGGATTTTTGTTCTATGCAGAAGAAACTAAACATAAAATGCACCTCCAGAGTTCCTAGCAGATAGCACCTGCAGCCCATATGGGATAACCATCCAATAAATTGTCACTGTTAGCAAAAAAAAAAAAAAAACAAAAAAACACTGTTTTGATTTGGGGGTGGGAGAGAGCGACACACAGCTTCAAAGACACTTGTGTTAGCTGTTTGATTTTGTACAAGGGAATGTATAAAAATCCCTGCTAACTTGTGAGACACAGCAAGCCTTTTGGCTGCACAAAAAGACTGCTTGTGCCCTATGTCTCCCTGCTTTTGTGTTAGAAATATGAGAAATGCCTCTGCAGCTGGCTGCTGATCTGGTACTGCCATGGCTTGCCACCTTCCTGAAGATGCCAAAACAAGCAGTGTTCTGGTTTTCCCAAAGCAGGGTTGCTGGACAGGGTCAGGCTTGTCCAGTGCTCTTCTATATTTCAAGTGTTATCTGTTATTTCAAGTGTTTCTTTCCAGTGTATGAATGGGTGCACAGCCTGTGTCTGTCCCTGATCAGCTCTAAACATCTCTGCACTCCCCTCCACTGCAACGGTTGTTTATTTGGTAGTGCTGCTGGCAAGAGCTGACTGAAGAGCCTTTGTATAAAGGAGTGCGGTGCTTGTGCAGCCCTATGTGTCTGCCTAGGGGGAATGTGGGGAGGGGAGTCCGCACAGAGATGGCAGGAATGTAGGGAATTAACTGCTCTTTAGTATAGACTTACTGGGTACCTAGATAATGGAGCACAGAACAGTTTTTCTGTAGAGAGACAAAGCTAAAAAAAAAAATAACATATGAGGAGTATATCTCAAGTTGATAAAATGGTTGAAAAGGAGCTTTTTCATGAGAGCATCAGCCAGGAAGGGACCAGAGTTCAGACTGAACAAAGTCAATCTTATGTCTCCCCAGCCCTTCCCCTTAGCTAGGGAGCACTCCTGCCACACGTCCAAGAGCTGTTCCAGCTTCTCCTGCCTTTTTGTCTCTTGCCCATGAGTCTTTTCCATGAGATAATCGGAGTGTTGTAACTTCAAGTTGTGCAGGTGCCCCTGTAGCTTTCTGGCTGAGCAACAGATGCTTTGGGGCATGATCTAGGCATCCTCTGGTTGTCAGCTTCCTGCATCCCAGATGCCGATATTGCTGTGGACAGCATAATGTGTAGTGTACAGGCTCCACTAAGGTCTGTCACCCGAGCGCATCTTGCCTAGGCCTAGGGTGAGCTCTGCCCTCCGTGTGTTCCTCGACATGCGGACCTAGGAAGAACAAGACCTTCATTGCGCTACCTTACAGGAATTAGGAGGTGTTGAAAGTTTAAAACGTGGCTTCTGAGACCTGAGGACAAGGTGTGGAAACATCTCCAGCAGGGATGAGGTTAAGAGACAGTCTGATAAGCTGTGGTTTGGCTCTGATTGCAGTGGAGATAGCAGTTTGGAAGAGCGCCCAGTGTGCTCTTGCAAGAGACCTGTAATTAGCATGTGACCGCTGCTGGTCGCGTATCAGAGGGTAATCAGAATGTGATGAACCTCATGGCTCTTCAGCTGATGCAGGCCCTTTGTCTTTATTTCTCCATGAAGCTGTGGGAAGCCCTTTAATTAAGGCTCCCAATTATGCATTTGACAGAGATCCTCCAGCCCAGCGAGCTGTAATGTTGAATGCCAATTGATTATAGAATGTCACTGCAACTTTGCAGCTGTATGATCCACCTCCTATCAATATTATAACTTAGATGTTTTGTGACACGGTGTATGGCTAGTGTCTTACCATAGCACCCCTGTTAAATTGTTACAGCAGGCACTTGGGAGGGATTAGTAACCAGGGCCATCATGGGTCTGGAGACACTTTCTGGAAAACAGACTCTGTTCAACTAGGTGTGTTCTCCCAGCCATATTCTGCCTTTTGCATTATTGGAAGGCTTGTATTACATGTAAGATTTTATAATTTAGCGTTGAACAAAAGCTGCTTTCTTATTTAAAAAGAAAATTTTATGAAAGATTCTCAGTGTAAAAAATTCCTATTAAAAATATTTGAGATTTTCTTTCTCAAGATAGGGTTTCACATTTTCTAAAATATTAATTTAAAAAGCTTTTTCCTTTGGAACTTACTTTATGCCCTTCTCCCCATTCTCTTGCCTATTGCAAAAGACTGCGTTTGAAAGTTTGTCTAAAATCAGTATCGTGAAGAATTTGAGAGGGATTAAATTCTATCAAAGTCGTAGGAAGAGAAGCCACAGCTACAAATGAGGCTGTAGTGATGACATTAGAGCAAAACTGGGTAGAGAGAAGAACAGGATGTGTGAGCGCTGACTCTAACTGGTCTGTTCTCTGTCAGTCCTTTCTTTGGTATACCCTGAAGTCCCTGGACTTTATGAACAGAAGATTGTACGTAGACCGTTATGTTTAGTACTTAGGAATGGAATTAGCCTTCATAATTTTGTTTTACCTTTTTCTGATCTCCAGGTGCTTTGTAACATTCTGTGGCAAAGATTTCCACAGCGTAATTGAGAATTGTTTAACTTTCTTGTACAATTCGGTGCTGCTCCAAGTTCCCAGTGGTCCTGGGTATGTGCCCTGAATGGAGCTGCCTGGTGCTGGTGTCCCCCACACCCATCCTTGCAAAGTGCAAGTGGTGGTGGAGCATCAGGCCTACAAGGTGCTGTGCTCCTGTGACGTGGGGTTGCTCACTTGTGCTTGGCATTTATAATGCAACCTCCTGGAAGCAGAAGCTTTCCATGCTCTTTTTCCTAACACGAGGAAGTTTGGGATTCTTCCCACCTAACCTCAGTACAAGGCAGCAGGGCTGTGGTTGTGTTGCAGCTGTACCAATCCACCGTATTAAGAATGTATCCCGAATACGTTACTGATTTAGAAAGAAAAGATGTGTCTAAAAATTATCTCTTCATTTGTGTTTATTAGAAAATGGTGTAAAAATGCACGCTCAATTGCTGTTGAATTGCTATAATTTATTACATTATACCTTGAACAACTGGTAAAAATGTATACATATTAGAGCTGGACCTGAACTACACTTCCATATCTGAGAATCCCTCCCTATATTCTGTGGGAGATTAGATATGAAATGACATGAGATACTTCACAACAAATAACTCATTTGAATGTTTGACCCAACCAGCAGAGTTGAGAGCCCCATCTGTACAGTAAGTTTGTCAGCACTGGCAAGATTTCTGTCTTTTCTTTACTGCTCAGACCTGGGCATATCTGTTCATAGCTCTTTCATGTCTTGTATTTGGAAGTATTATTTCACCAGGTGTTAACAAGAGAAACATAGCCGTGCAGAAATACTAGTCAGAATGTGTTTTCTCCTTATGTTTGTCTGGGCGTTTCATTTTTCTGTCCCTGTAACAAATCTTGGCCTGAGCACATGGGCGGGTTACCAGGAGGAACCCCCTGTGCAGATTGTGCTGAAGTGTGAGCTGCTTCCACACTGCACGCTCGGGTAAAACAGGGAACACACAGTTGCAGCCTTCCCAGTTTTGCTGGAAGGTTTTCTCCCTTGCATTTCTCCCTGCATATGTAGTTCTGGGTGCAGGTGCCTCCTTGGGCTGCTGCTGAACAGCAATATTTGTTAGGAAGCAAGTTCCTCCCTCTGGTATTCCTATGCATCACCAGAAGTCTGGGCCATGGTCTCCTTTGGGGATCTTTTCCTAAGTCCTTGCATTAAACCCTATTTCAGAGTTTTCTCCTGCCCACTTTCCCCACAGAGAAGGGAGAGTTTTTTATTATGTTAATCTGTATTTTAGACTTACGTATTGCCTGGCAGGTGTATGTAAAAGCTCTTGGCAATTCATGGTGTTTTCACTAGGGTCTGAACCCTCCATCTTACAGGAATCTCATGAATTCCACCCGACCTCCCTAGAGACACATTCCCTGAGCTGCCCGTTTCGACGGTCCCCTGAAGTCAAGGTTTGCAGCTACTGCTTCTCCATTACCTGCTCTGATTTAGGTTTGTGGGCAACTGTGTCTGTGTGCCCTGCTCCTGGTGAGCAGTGTGGGGCAGGGGGGAATTAACATCCTCTCTGCTTCATGCACACGATCCTTAGACTCCCTGTCTGACCAAATAGGTCCTTTTAATGTGATTTCAATTTGAGGGTCACAAAGTACTTCCCAAGCAATGTGCCCATATGAACTTGCACTTTAGACAGATTCTCAAAGGTGAACATTGACATATTTACAGTCTTCTAAGGGAGAAAGGCACAGTTTAATAAAACTTGCTAAATAGAGCAAATGAGGCTGCGATTCACCAACTCTGTTATATATTAATCTGGTGTTATTAAGTGGTAAGAATGTATTGTATGGACTGCTAAAAGGGGCCGGGAAAGTCTGAGAATCAAACATGTAAACAGCCAGGGCTTTTTTTTTTTTTTTTGTTGGGAACATTAACAGCACTGCAGCTAAATCCTTTGTTTTCATGACTGTTTTAAATTAAACTAGTAAAATTGTCGTTTAAAAATGTGGTGGTTTTAGCAGTTATCAAAAGATTCAATAGAATAATTTCAATCCACATACATATAGAAGGTTTTGCGCTTTTTTTTTTTTGTAAGTAAAAAGAAGAGGTTGTCTGAGGTCTGTTTAGGGGAAACATGTTTAATGCATCCTTCTCGGCACAGCCTACTAATCAACAGTCTCATGCACAAAGATAAACAAATCTAGAAGTTAAGAACACTTTCGTGAGCTGGGTCCTGCGGGACTTTAGTGATCAATATCCACTGAATCTCAAATATTGGGGTACGTGTCATCCGTAGATTTCCAAGTGCTCAGTCACTACCTGCGGCTAAGCAGACAGCAGAGATGGCCTTAATGACCCAAGGATCAGCAAAAACGCAACGGTTGAAGGATGTGACACTGGCCAGGCTGCCCGTGTCCTGTGTGCCCGCTCCCCCTCCTTTCAGGCGCAGATGAGGTGTTTGATTTAGGCTCATGAAGGGGTGCTGGGGACTCTGCCCTGGTCAGTGCTACCTGGCAGGGCCTTAGTGCTTGGCTGGTGCCAGGGGGCCTCTAAATCCTTGCTCTTCTCCTGGCTGGGATGCCAGCAGATGGCACTGAACGGGACTGAGGTGTTTTTTTGTTTGTTTTCCTCCTAAGGATAGTGGACTGTCATCTCCCTTTTCCACTCTTTCCAGTAAAATGCTATAGCAGGAGCAGAGCAGGCAGCTCATGGGCGACCAGAGGCTTCTGGGCAAACGCCAGACTTGTGCAGGCCCAACAGCTTGCAGGAAGGCCCCGAGGAGCGAAGCTGGATGGGGGCAGCAGCGGGAAGGCAGGGGCCTTAATCCTGCCCACATTCCTGGAAGTGCCTTGTGCAGCCCTGTGTGCCGTGAGCCAGACCACGGGGACTGTCCTTTTTCGGCCCCATCACTCGCACCCGACTGCTGCTCCTGGGTCTCTGCTCCTGCCTCCTCCTCACCTACATGCACACCCGAGGGTTGCTGCCTTCCTGGGGCAGACAGTGCTGTTCAGTGACCTGTCTGTGAGGAATGATCTAGCTTAAACCCGTGCCTTCGTCTCTCTCCTGTCTATATACCCGTATACGAGTGTGTCTTGTGGCAGACGCTCTGATGGTGACCGCGGGCCTGCATGTGCCAGACGTGGCAAAGTGCTGCGGTGTTATGTATGGGCGCCTGGCTGAGCTCGGGGCCGTGCTGGGCCAGAGGTTTCAAAATGACCACGGTGCAAAGGCAGCAGAGGTTCCTGTGCCTCTTCAGGATGTGCTGTTGTGAGTTGCCTCTGTCAGAGGTTATTGCTCCTCCGTGCAGTGTTGTGGCACCCTCCAAAAGCAGTTTCCAGGGGAGTAAAAAACTGGTGGCAGAGAGCGATTGCCATCCCTTTCTGCGAGAGGGGGGGGAAAAAAAAAGCCTTAAACCAAATGCTCTAAGGTTTGCAGATGGGGCAAGACAATATAGAATTAAATGTCCCTGTCCTTTCTGTGAAATGAGCAATCAGTCAATGATTCATTCTTGATTTATCAGCAAAGTTGCATGAAATTACTCAAACAATTTAGAGATTAGGAGCATTGTAGAGCTCTGTAACACTTCCTTGAGGGAGGCGCACCCAGGGTTTTTACTCACCTGAGCACTAAAATACGATTTATCTTGGCAAGGACATGGGGACTTCTGGCAGTGCTGGGTTTCCTTTAGGAAGAGCTGAGACTTGCACAAAAGACGCCCCTGCGGGCTGTGTTGATGGTATGGACAAGGCTGGTGTTTCTTTCTAAGGGTATGCTGAAGACTATCCAGATGACGGTAACTGGCTCCCCAAATAATTTCTTGGGAGACTTGTTGCTGGAATGCTTCCCCATGGACCTGCTTACAGGGTTCCCCGGGCAGTTAGACTTTTATCAAATGTTAGAAATAGACTTTTTCCTTCTGTGTTTCTTTGAGGTTGGACCTGTCTCTCCCTTGGTGTTTCTGTAACACACAGCATGAGGCTGAGAAATGCACCTAAGACTTCGCTCTTCACGTATTAAATCAGAAAGAAGCCATTTGAGTAACAGTCTCTGCAGTGCCTTCCCCTGCGCTGGAGGAGGATGTGGCAGCGCAGCAGCTCCCAGCTCAGCCAGGAGCCTCCGGCAGGGGCTCGCAGGCAAAGCATCCATGGGTATCGTCCCCGTTAAACAAGGGCTTTCCTCGAGCCAAGCCATTACTCATCTCAGCGTGGAGACCCTTCCGTGGGGTTTGCTCACTCCTGCCTTAGACACAGCAAGTGAAACTCTGTGGTAAGCAAAGGGCAGGCATTCAATGGGCTCTTTGGGGACTCACAAATACTGGAGGAGTCAAAAGTTGAAATATCTGTGATTGGCTGGGGAATACTTTTATTGCTTGATGCACCATTGCTCCTTTAATTCCCCTTTCAGTTCCTGAAGTTGGCTCTAACCCTCATGGAAGAAAATATGTGCAATCACTGGGATATGTGACTGTAGCAATATTCTGCCTTTTTTTTAATTATTATTTTTTTAAGAGAAGCAGCAAGACACAGTGGAGCTGTGTTTTAGTGACTCCTGCCTTTCTCCTCGGTGCTAAAACTGATTTGCACACTGTTAGGCAATAAGCCAAATATTTATAAGTGTTTCTTTCCTGATAGTGTGTGCAAATGCCTTTACTGAGATAGGGAAGGGAGGGAAATAATTAAAACAAGCGTTTCCTTATTTTTATTCCCCACTCCTTTCCACATAGAGGTAATTTTCTACCCTCCTCAGCTTTTTCAGAGGGATATATAGAAAGGTTTTGTTAAGAGATGCTTGGAAAAGTATCCAGAGTTCAGAACATCCTGAGCTTTGTGACCGTTGTAAGTCAAATCCAAGCAGAGTGGCTGGAGTCAACCTTTGTTTTTGCCTCCAGCTAGTGTTCCTGCTTAGTTAAATGTTCTGGGGAGGTAGGAGGCCTTGCCTAGATATAACAGCCTACGTTTGAGCCAGAGGAACAATGCAAAAAACCTCTTCTGTCCTAAGCGATAAGATTGGGTGCAATTGCTTCTTTTTTTTTTTTTTTTTTGCATCTTACCCACTGCCTCTGGTGGCTGGGAGAGGTGATGATTTGCCTCCTGGTTGCAGCATGCACTGAGTTGCTTCAGGATGGGCTGGCAGTTCTGGGGTGTTTGCTGGCCTCTCGCACCTGGCAAGACCACGTTCCTCCTCCTGTGCCATGCCAGGCACTCGCAATGTCCATGGAGTTAATCTCAACCTACTGGGAGGCTAGAAAGCTCTGACCTCAACAACTGATTTCCAATTGTAATCCTACAAGAAGAATGGCTGGCTAGTTTGGTTTTTCTGCCCGTGCTTAAGTGCATTTTGCTTTCATTATGGGGTGTCAAGTTGTTAATATTTATGGAGTATACAAAAGAATGAAAATTCTGTTTCGTGTTCAATCTGACATCTTTTGGCACCACAGCCCTCTGCTCATGGTAGCCGTTCTGTTTCAATCCGGCAGTGTTCTTTGGAGATGAAGTCCTTTAAAGCGTGGTTTGGCTCCGAGGAGGGATTCTATGCAAATGGTGTTCAGGGGATCTGTCTTTATTGTCTCAAATATTAATAATTTCCAGATCAAATGCGATTCGCCTTAAAGAAATGAGTTTATTTTCATATTCTTTCTTCCTGTTGCGTCAGCTTGGTAAATGCATCCTGATGCTTTTAAAGTCAACCTGCTTTTCGTTCCTTGGTGAATGTCACCCTGCACTGGGAGGTTCTGTAGACCTCGTTCTGCTCGGTTACCACTGTGCGACCAAGTCGGATGGTGAGTGTGGCCCCACAGCTTGACCTGGGTTGGATGTGCAATTGTAGATGCGGAGTGGGAGGGTAGTAACGAGTTCTTCTGTAGTCCTTGTCTCCACAGGGATAAAGTGAATGTAAAAGGTGGAGTGGTCAGAGTCTGGTGGGGAAGCCAGAAGAGGCTGCTGCAGGGCAGGCTCTGCCTCGCTCTTAATAAGCTGGGTTTCCTCCAGGTCTCAGCGCGCTCTGAGCCCAGCAGGTTGTTGCTGGGTGCTGTTGGCATCTACTTATACGCACATACCTTTTGTAAAGTATGCTTTGCATGTATAGCTGAAACTGTGAAATGTGGCAAGGCTGCAACAGAAAGAAATGTTTTTACAAGTACGTCATAAATATAAGTGTTGAAATTGGAGTTGCTTGGGGAGCCTTCTCACAATAAATGCATTTCATTCAATATTTGGTATATTAGTTTAGAAATACATTGCATATCCATAAGTCACTGTGCACAAGATATTCATTAGACCAAGTCTGCCGTTTTCTAGAACAAAACTTTTTAGGGTAGAGTAACAACTCCATAAGAGTATATGCTGGATAGTACAGCAATAAACTATAAAAGAAATCAAAAAAAAAAAAGTTGAAAGTGTGTTCTACTGTTGATCACATGCCCAACTGCTGAATACATTTCTCTGTGAGGATATGTGTACGAGAAGAATTTCATGTCTAAATAGCAGGATATAGCCAAAAATACAAAAGAAACAGCGACCTTTGTGCCAGGTCATCAGTCGCTTGGATAACCACTAGTTATTGCTGGTGACCCTGTAAGAGCAGATGCTACTGCTGCGTGTTCCCTGTCAAGCACACCTCACGGCACGCTCCATGCTGGCATTTAGTGCCCTCCACACCGATGGAGTGGGATGTAAGTTAATTTGCAAACTTTCACATTTTCTGACATATTTCAAAGTCCATCCAGACACTTTAGCTGAGGTTAGGGTGCCAATGGCTTGTGCCCTTTGATCTGGAGGAATCCAAGCTTGGCGACCGCCAGCCTCACCGCCTGCGTGGCCTGCGTGACTGGCTGAGCTCTGTGACAATGACTGTCCCCGGTGTCCGCAGCGGGAAGCTGGCCCTTGGTTCGCTTTGGTGGAAGCAGCCTGTCGCGAAACTTGGCCTGATGCGTCCTGGGTGGATGAGACAGTTTTATCATCTGCTCTTATTTTAGCAAGTGCAAAAGAGTATCTTGGATGGGCTTGTCCTACAACAGACAATCAGGATGCCTCTTTAGTGACAAAGCAAAGACTACAAGATGTTTCCGGGGGGCGGGCGGGCGCGTCATTTTCCTTGGCACACCCTCTCTGTTTTTTTTTTTTTTTTTTTTTTTTTTTTTTTACCTTGATACAGAAGACACCTGCAGGTGTGATGAATGCTCAGTTTGCTGCATGAGACTAGTTATAGTTCCAGGGAGCTCGGGGGACACTTTATGAGCTCTTAAGTAACTCATTAACTAGGAGGCTCTGTACTTGACATGAAGGAACCAGGTAGGCTGTCAGGGGATGCCTTCTGACACAGCGTTCACAAATGCAGCAAATGAACGTTCACCTAAGGGTGCAGTAATCTCTCCTCTCTCTCCACTCTTTCTATAGACAGTCTATCTTTAAATGGCAAAGCTACAGTTTGGCTTTTTGCTGCTGAGTCTGCCCTAGGAGGAACACTCATTTATTATAGCCTGATGTTAAAGTTTAGTAAAATCAGAAAACATAGGTGCTAGAAAACGAAAATTTCTGCAGTTACAGCTATTTTATTTCATAGTCTTAATGATTATTTTTGAACACGTCAGCTAATTCTGGCGGTGGTGGTGACTGCCCTTGGTTTACACCCTTACCCTGAAGTTCTTGGGTCAGCTGTAGACTTTGCTACTGCTTTAATCCTGCACCACCCAGCTCCTAGTATTGCTGCATCCTCAGCTCATGAGGTGTAGGGAAGAGCTGCTGTAGGCAGGTTATATTTACAGAGGAGTTGAGGCACAGGTATCTTGGGCTTTCCTATGCTGTGGCGGAAGGAAAGACAGCAGTGTGGATATACACACCCTTGTCACGTATAGCTGCTTAGTGCAGTTAACACCAGTGGAAGACATGGCAGCCGTGGTGAAGGTCTTTGATTTCATGCTCAGTTGTCTTCAGTCTAGGGCATTGGCAGAAGTCTCATTAGCATCTGGTTCACCTCTTTCCTTTTCCATTTACCAGGGAACTTTTTCCAAGAGAAATATTTATTGCTTTTACACAAAAAGTGATTGGGATAATAACATCTAATGCAACTTGTAGCTTGTCAAGATTAGTAAGAGGTGCAGTTAGAAAGGAAAATAATTGCGTGCTATGTCATTTCATGGTCAGGGTAGACTATGGCAGACAAATTCTTGTGTTACATTGACATCCTGACTTGCTTAAAATTCCCCCTGAGTCCCCACGGCTTGTGCGCAGCTTTCTGTTGTCAGGAGCCAGCAGCCCTTGGGTAGCACAGAGGAGTTGGTGCAGTCGGGCAGCTGAAGCCAAAGGCGCCTTTGCCTCTCCTGAAGGAAGATTCCACGAGAGACGGAACAATGGGAATTAGCACATCAGGATTTCTGCAGTATTGCTGACCAGCAAGTGGGGCTGGTCGCACCAGGGAGTGGTGTGGTTTGAGTGACAGAGGAAAATGCACTGGGCATTTCAGGAAGCAAATTGCTTAAATTTAGGTAGAAGACGAGGAGGAAGAGGAAAGTATGATGAGCACTTAGGAAAGAGAACATGGCTGGCTTCACTAAACACTTTTCAGGTGTTTACTCTGAGTATGCTTCTAGTGCTCTGGTTAAACATCCTTGTGTGTGTGTGTCTACCTCTAAGGCTGGAAACAGATACAAACCCCCTCAGTACTTCTTAGCTAAATGATGTCAATGAATGTATGCATATAAATATATATATACACATTCTGAAATGAATGGTGTACTAAAGAAAGGTAGGAGTCGACAGCTGTGCAAAAATGTGGAAACTTTTTCTTTGGGCAACCTTCTTTAATGCCGTAGTGCTATAACTGGTGCACCGCAAGCAGCTTCCTACCTCAAGAGGTCAGGCCTGTGGATAGGCACTCAGCTGCACAGCAAGTGCAGCCAACGACCTGCAGATGAAGTGTGTGTCACGTGCGGATGAAGTGTGTGTCACCCGTGTTAGGTCTAACAGACCTCTGAGGTGACGTGTTTGTAGGTGGCACTGCCCTCCTGGCCCTGGGGCCGTGCTGCTGAGGCTGTGACTTCAAATGGTGCTGAGTAATCTGTCTCCCAGGGCACTGGGCTTTACATGTTATGTGTGAATATATATATATATATATATATACACACACACATATAAGATGGAGATAACAGGTGGATTTGCAGAGGCTGTTCAGCAGGTGGAGGGGACCAGCAGTATCTCTGGGGACAAGCTGACCGCTGGGACTTAACAGGAGAAGAATCGTGCTCAAACACAAGTCTCCCTTCTGCCTAGACACGACAAGAGGCCATTTAGCAGACTAGGGGGTGATTCCTGAGAGGTGATGCAGTGGATTTTCCTGAGTGCAAGACTGGGACAGGGAACAAGGAGCCCGGAGCGTGGCAGAGGAGGCCAAGGTGCCTGCAGTGCCCTGCACGGGCTCCTCGGGGCTGGAGCCTTCGGCTCAGTCCCCTCCACTGCAGGGAGAGGCTCTTTACAGCCATGCTCCCAGCGAGCTCCCGACCGTATGGGAATGGCGGTGTGAAGGGGCTGGAGCTTCTACGTATCTAAATGGTTAAAAATTAACATTCACCTGCTACATTCACCGCAACTTATATGGAACAAATTCAGGGAAATGTTGATTATTTCCCTAAAAATCATTCCATTATACGTAATGTTTAGTGTAGTAGTTGTATTAAATATGAACTGCACATCTACAAACAGTTAATGTAAACATTTACTATAACACTAGCTGTTTTGATATTGTTGCAAAGGAACATTGACATGTTTCCCCAAACATTTGGTTTGGAAAAAACGCCTTTTTTTCCTCCCCGAAGAACTGTTCTAGTGGGATTTTTTCCAGGCAGCTGTGCTGTGCCATGCAGGGTGACAGTCAGTGCGGCTGGCCCTGGCCCTACCAGCACGCGGCAAATGGCTCCTCTGATGGTTGCCTGTTTGGGAGCTCTTGGATCAGGCTGGGGAGGGGACGGGTGGACAGAACAGAGGTCACTGGAGGCAGCTCCACACCAGCCTTCCTGCATTTGTCTTTCCAGCGAAATCGATGGGCACAAGGCCCCCAAGGGCTTTTCGGGACGGTCCGTCTGTGTATTGCAGTCACAGGGGCTGTGGCAGGCTGGCCGGGGCTCCGTGGGGTTGTAAAATCCCATGTGGAATCCCTGGGACTGAACCAAAAATGCCAGAGTGCAGTGAGGTTGTCGAGGAACAGCCAGCTCTGGGCCCCGAAGGGAAAGGCAAAGCTGATTTGTCCCAGTCCATGGTGGGCTCAGGCAGTTTCCTCCCTGTGCAGAGGCAAAGCTGTCCCTGCCGCGCTTGTGTCTGTGTGTGGTGGAATCAGCATCTGCCGGGCAGCTCTAATTTGTGAGGGAGGGCAATTACCCAAGGCACAGGTGTGTGTTATCCCCGGAAAGACTTTATTTCTCTCAAATGTGGACATGCCTGCAAATAATTTGAGGCACTGCTATTTTACAACCCTGCCTTCTGCGGAGGCTAATTACTGAGATTTTTTTTCTTCACCTTACTGTATCTATGTTTTATTCACCAGAGGAAAACTCACCCACTTATGCCCCTCCCTTTTGCCAAATAAAAACTCTCTTTGAAGTGGGAATGCAAGTCACAATAAGTTTATTGTTGAAGTAAATTAGCACTGAATGAGAACACAGTGTATGTTTATGAGCCAATAGCTTTGGAGAATGACCCATTAAATTCCAGTAGTTTGGCTCCTGTCTTTGTGGCTTGCAGCTGGCTTGCATGAGGGTTTGATAAGAATCAGTGGGAGAATGAGCTGACCATCTCCTGCAAACAAAACACTTTTTTTTTTTTTTTGACCTTTCTGTCTGCAAAATACAGAACCTTTAGGGATCTGTTTCCTTTCGTTGCAGGCTGCATGTGCAGCTGATTAGAAACATACCTGCAAGGCCCAGCATGTTCAAATCCAAAGGCTTGGAAGTTCAGTTCTCCATCAAACCCTTTGAAGTTCATTCCTATTTCTGCAAATGACTGATGGGAGTGACGGGGCATCTGAAACTTGTTAGGAATTGAAGGACACCCATTTACTTTAGTGGTCTTTGGATCAGGCCATCAGCAAACCCTCCCAAAATAAGGGATATTACTTTTTTTCATCTCAGTTTTGCCCTATTATTGATTAGTAGGAATCTGAAGGGCTCAGGTGAAATCTACTGAGAATTTTCTTTACGTATGTTATTTCAATACTTTTTAATGGCAGCCTGACATAATGCTGTTTAAAACAACACAAGATAACTGAGAATGTTGTGGTATTCAAAGTGCCAAAGGAAACTGAGGTCCTTGAAACAAGACTCCGGGGCTGATTTACTTGGTCATTTTCAGGGTCCTGAGGCTCATCCCATTTGATTCATCTTATTTTCAAGCCTTTTGTAGCAAGTTTGGCTGGGTGGTGGCCCAGAGGGGCTGAGTGCCAGATAATGCACTTTGTGGCCAGACCCCTTGTTTTAGAGTGGCTTTAGGTTGTGCTGTTGGTGCCAAGCACCCAGCAGAGCTGTATATGGGGCCATCTCCTTGCCATAGCATTGGAGAGCCATTGCATGGTCACAGATACTCCTTTATGAGCCTGTTTCTCCATGATCTCTGCGGGATATTTCGGCAGATTCGTTCTGCCCACCCCATCTGGCTAGTGGTAAGTGCTTGGGATTGCTGACCTGCCTTAGTGCACAAGGCAACGCCAGGATCCCAGAGCCCAGCAGTGGCATGACATGCTCCTGCGTGCATTTGCAGTGAACGCTGTCAAGTTTGAGAGGGGAAAAAATAGTCAGTTTTACCACTCTTCTTCCCATTGCCTGTATAGTGGAGAATGTGTCTCTTCTAGACGACTGATGTGGTTATTTGTCAAACTGGAGGCTGTTACAGGAAGGAAGAAATCTGGCTTGGCATGGCAGACCTGTGGTGGTTGATGAGCCTGTGGTAAGAACAGCTTTCTAATTGCAGACAGGTTTTCCTGAAGTGGCACCTTGGAGATGAAGTGAATGTGGAGCCCTCTCAAATCCTGCTGCCAAATCATGTTAGAGACTTGGAAGAGACTTCCAGGAGCCTGGAAGAGGGATCTTGGCTGAAAAAGTACCTTCTCACTTCTTAGATCGGAAGGAAACAAGTCTTCTGAAGTGAAATATTGACCCACTGAGGTGAAGGTTGAAGTAGATGCGAGTGTCCCTTGGGCTAGGAAGGTGTTGGGCCATTTGGAGTGCTGGTTCCCTGCAGAGTGTCTTACCCAGCCCTGGCAGCCCCGAGCCCAAGGGCTGTGGCACGGGGCTGTGGGTGTCATTGGGTCCTAGCAGCTCCTCGCAGATGCAGTAGCCAGTGAAATGGCAGCTATTGCTGTTGCTCCCGGGTTGGCCTGGTTTGCCCAAGGCAGCCTGTGCGGTGCAATGTTTCATGCCGTAGGAACTGAAGAGCTACATTCAATCTGCCTGGGAGCACGAGGCCAAGTAAAGCATTAACACTGCAACTAAGACAAACAATTTCAGGAATAGCTAATATTGTTGACTTTGCTTGCACTAAGTGTCACTTTCTTTGAGCTTTTATTCTCTCCCCCCAAAAGTGGGTTTAAGGGTAAGCACAAATATTAGTCATCTTTCTCCTATTAATTATTGTTAAAGATTTAAGGGATCATAGACTTCAAAGTTAATGCCCCATTCAATGTGGGAAAAGGCACAGCCGGGCATCCCCGCTGGAGGTGTTCTTTCTGGCTGGCTGGCTCATCACGCACCAGCCGTCCTGCGCGCTGCTGCTGATGCTGCAGGGCTGCTTTACGCACGGGCTGCAGCCGCGACGCAGTTTCCAGCGGCGCATGGGAGAGCGTGTTCCGCACACGCATGGCAGTGAGCCTGCTCCTGTCCTGGTAGACTAGTATCCTGGTAGGCTAATCCTGCAGGTGCAGGAGCACTTTCTGCAGCTGGGCGAGCCAAGAGCTTTGCTTATCCTACACAGTGATCGCTTTCATGTCTCCTGTACAAAACCCTTGGAAAGCCTGGACTAAGTGGGAAATAAAAGCTCTGGTTTCCTCCAAGCAGGGACAACTTCCCTGGCCTGCTCTATTCTAAAAGTGACTCTGAAAATAGGATTTTAGGGTTTCTGGATCCATGTTTGTGGATCACTTTTGAATGGTGACCATATACTTTCTAGCCCTCTGTATTCCTTGGCGATGACAAAGATGAGCAGAGTTCTTCCTGTCTCAGGAGGCTGCTCCTCACAACCTGTGACAGCCCTTGGACAGGTCTGCGTGCATGCTAGGAAGGCAGGGTCTAGTGGTAGCTGTGGCCAGTGATGCGCGCAGGAGAAAAGGAACCAAACCTGTTGTTTGGGTTTTGGGAAGACCCAAAGAACAGCGTAGTATTTGTGAACTCACTATGTTTATTGCACACAGAGGATTTTGAACGGAGAGCCCTTGAAAGACCAACAACCTGGCTGAAAATCTGTGTGCATTATTTTTACGTTACCAATATTATTTGCTCCAAAGTGCCCTTTTGGAGCACTGAAAGCTAACTCAATTTGGATAAATGGTTTTAGCAAAATAGCTGTAATATTTCTTACTATATGTATGTAGCTATGCCTATATCAAAATAATCCACTTTGCACCTTTGAAAGTATTTTGTTTTGGTGTGTTTATAGATACAGCTGGGCACTTTTTCCTCAGTGATGCTTCACACTTATGAACTTAACCTTATGAATTGACTTTTTTTATCTGGGGAAAAAAAAAGAATGGGCAGAACGTTTTGAAAGAGAAGTTTCCCTTTCTTTTTAAAGTTGAGATGATTTTTGAGCGTGTTAAATAACCATAAATGTATTTTCATCAAGAGGACTCCAGGAATGTCCACTCTGCTTTATTGCAAAATTGAATTTTAAAATATTTCTGCTCAGCCACTGAATCCAAAACTCCATTGGTTACACAGCTCTGCTCTAAGAAAAGCCAAGGAAATTGCTGGCCCTATTTACCGCACGCCAGGGCACTCTGGGGTGTTTGGTGCTCCCTATTTTGCTAATGTGTCGTGCCTTCCCCTAAATTGCTGGAATTTTGGAAGGAAAGGGAAGAGAGCGACTCTGTGGGCTGCTCCCACTTTGCTCTATATGGGATCCTTGATTCCAATCCCTGCCTTTACCAAGACTGTTCATTTAAATATTTTGCACAGGACGACTTGAATCGGTATCCACCGTTCTGCTTCGTGCAGCAGCGTTTGTCAGAGTGAAGCGGTGCCCGCAGCTCCTCTGCCGTCTCCTCCTGCACGTGCGCCGAGGCCGGGCGGCGCGGGAGAGGGGCTCGCCCAGGGGCGGGCACCGAGCTGTAGCACGTTCCAAAAAGCAGCTCTTTAGGCAACCGGGGGCCTGTCGTGGAGGCGGCCCCGCTCCGCAGCAGGCACCGCGGCAGCGGGAGGCCGTCACCTGGCAGTCGGCAGGTTGAGGCGACGCTGGAGCAAACTGCTTGGCACCGGGCAGGTGGAGCGGCCAGCAGGAGGGCGGCACCATTTGCTCGGAGACTTGGCATTAATGAGACACCTATTGGAATTCTGCACACTCCTGAAAGAGCTTCTGTGCGGAAAATCGGTACATTTACCCTAATCCTCTGCAAGTGAAAAACAAACGGGAATCTGCCCCACGGTTCTGAGTTTGGGGCTTCCTATGGGGCTCTGGGAGGTGTGCGAGTCCTGCTATTTTTCAGGACGGAGGTGCTGAGAGGTAGACAGCTACCGCGAGCGAGATGCGAAGGAGAGGGTCGCGTGCGCCAAGGGGTGGGGTTCATCTTTCAGGGCTGTTATTTGACTTGACAGTCGGGGTTGGGTTTTTCCAAGTGGTTTCCCCTCTGTGTGCACACACTTTAAAAGCGGTGTCACGGCACATGCAGGGGAGCGCTAATGTGCCACGGATGGGAGCACGCAGCAGAGACCACCGCGCGGAAATCTGGCGCCGAGGACGGGCGCTGTGTTTTCAAGGAACTTCAATTTGCAGCGTGCTGAGCTCCTCCCACCAGGCTGCAGGATTACCCGTGAAGGAGTCGGCTGCAAGCCATGAGCCTGCCTTTAAAGCACTTTTTCTTGGATCACCTAAGAAATGTGATCTTGCGGTGGTGGTTGCATGCATCTGTGGAGGAAGGTGCCGTGTGAGGGTGATACCAGCACTTTGGCTTAAGATGCAGCCGGGTGGTTGAGGAGGAGGGGGCCCTTCAGCATTTTGTAATGCTACCACTTATGGGGACCTCCTTGTCTCCTTCCCAAGGAGCCTTCCACTTCCCCTGTGGTTTGAAGCCCCACTTTGCGCTCTTCCTCCACTCCCATTTGTGTGAGCAGAGAGCTCACAGCTCTGTAACGCCTGCTGCTTCCAATGGGGAATTCTGGTGAGCAGCTGGAGAGCTTAAGGGGGCTCCTGGGACGCCCATCCTTGGCTCCCCGACGGCCTGTGCGGAGCTTTGCTGGATCACAGCAGCGCGGGACACGGCCCTGGAGCCCCTCGGTGCAGAGGGAAAGGGAGAGAAGCCAAAGCGGGGGCTTGGCTGGGGCTGTGCCACCCGGCTGCACTCTGTAGCTGGGAAGGAGCCGAGCACCCTGCATGGTACCACGCCAAGAGGCAGCGAGGGAAGTGCATGAGCTTGTGCCTTGCGTGCTAGGGGGAGGGGAAAATGGCTTTTAAGGTGTAATAACACCTAGGTTTTCTAATCCTGCCCAGCTCAGGCTTGACAATCCTTCCGATAGCCCAAATACTATAAATTTAGTCAAAGATAGCAGAACAGATGGGAAAAACATATGGTTTGTAGGTAGTGTGTGGTGGTTGATATCTGTGGTACATTAGGGGAATTTATTTTATTTGCTCTCTTTCGCTGTATAACTTCTTGATACTTTCTTGAGTTCTCTGTCTTTAGGTGAGCTTAGGGCTTTGCAAATGTCTGCCTGCTTGGCTGTGTTCAACAGACTGTGCCTTTATAAATCTCCCTTACTGTTAGAGTTTACTGCTTATATATATTATCTTCAAGCTCCTGCTTGGGTCGGTTTTAGCTGCATCGCGCCCATAAAGAGCCAAATCACTTACTCCATCTGGCCCATTAATATCTAGAGAGAGATAGAGTGGAGAAACAAACCTGAGATTACCCTTTCCCCGGCTGCTTTCCCCGCCCCGGGATACCAGGTGAATGGGATAGCAGTGGCCCCTGGAGCGTGCTGCGGGGCCGGTGCTTGTGCGGACCGGCCCACAGGAGACGGCATCTCCCCGTGGACCGGCCTTCCTCTGTGCCCGGTGCTGCTGCCTTGGGGGATGTTCCGAGAGCCTCTCCCTCCCTCGCCGGGCTGCTGGACGAGCAGCACAGTATTTACCCCTCGGGTAGCTGCTGGGCTCCTCCCCAGCTGCCTCGTGCACAGGGCCAGAGCGTGATATCAAAGCCAGATCATGAGGCTTTTATAGGATGTTCCCACCCAGGCAAGTCAGGGAGGGTTCAAAGTGCAGTCAAGCAAATGCTTGAAAGGTTTGTGGGCAGGAAAGCAGAGGGAAGATGTGCAAGACAACAAGACACAGAGCATAGATTTATAATGAAAGAGAATAAGCTCTAGGCAAGAGCGCAGGAAGGAGTAACCTGCCCGTAACTGTAAGGTGCTTGAGAACCGCCCTTGTATGGCCCCAGAGCTCCGGAGGACGCGTGCGGCGCTGCTGCTGTCCATGGCTTGGCCCTGGGTCACTGCCCAGCAGAGCTGCTGTCCCCTGTGCCCAGCCGCCGTTGGGTCTGTGCTCCTGCTGGGGTCTGTGCTGCTGAGAACAGGAGATACTGGATAGCTCTATTTTTTTATTCCCCAAACAGTGGAAAATTGAGCTAAGGATGATTCCTTCAGCTGCATCTGGCGAGATGCTCTACAGATTGATAGCAACCAAGGATGTGTTCCTGCGAATGTTCTGTGCTCGATGTGTAGATGTGATGCGGGCAGCTATGGGTCTTCGTGGACAAGGATGGGTTTTTGACTTGGTTTATGGGATTCACTGTCACAAACTCCCTGGTGCAGATTTATGGGGGGTGCAGAAGCTTTCAGGGACAACAGGCAAGTTCCAGCCTGCAGAAGGCCACTGTGAGTTGCCACTGAGCGCGTGACTGAGGGAGACTGGAGGAGCAGGATTTTCTTGGCCCCAGACTGGGATTACCTGAATTTTAAACCTTTTTTCAGCGTGCGCACGCTGATCAAAGAGGATCCTTAACTCTGGCATCTCCCCCTTGAGGCCAGACTTCACAATTACAAAAACGTGGTGATCAGAAGAGGCTGCTCCAGCAGCACCGAAGCCCAGGGCAGCAGTTTCTAGCGGAAGGGCCCCTGAAGGCTCCTCGTGCTGCAGGGAGGTTGCTGGGGCCTGGGCAGCTCCAGGAAGGAGGGAGTCAAGAAGAGGGCTTTGCGCTAGTGCCTGCTGATAGCAGCACCGGGAAAGCAGAAGAGAGAGCCAGGAGTTGGAAACAAGCCTGAATATATATAAATATATTCATTTATTTTTTTCCCTTTGACAGAGCTGTGCTTGTCGCTTGCTCCGTGTCTGCAGGCGGGCGCCGAGGTGCTGGTGCTTGTGGCCAGGTTCACCGGAGCTGGGGCGCTCTTCTTGTTCTACTGCAGAATACTTCTGTTTCCTTGTGCAACCTCTGGAAAATCACAGCTTACCAAGGGGCACTTCACACCTCGAGTGATATTCTATGGGTCAAAAGTTTGTTTTGTTGTTTTTTTAAAAGTGACTGTTGAGTTTCTGAGTGTATTTTATGTATATATTCCACCTGAGAAAAGTTTCTCTTGGAAGGATGCAGAGACACAGAAATATTCACTTGGTCTTTAAGCGAGATGTGTTTTTTCAGCTGTAATTGTATCTTTTATTCTTAAACTTACACCTATAATTAAAAGGATATGACAAGGCTGTGCATTCCTAAACCCTGCCCCAGTCAATGGTGTTGGTTGTGCTCGAAGTCCTTTCTCTGTTTGTGTCTGTCTTATCCTAGCTCCTAACTCCTCTGTAGCCAAAATTATTTGTTTGCTGCTAATAGCTTTTCCATCCGCCTGCCTCACCTAATTAGTGGTTCAACAATGCAGTATTTTAAAATAACCCAGAACCTGACTGTGCTTTGGCTTGCACCAGCTCTGATGCTAGCTCCAACAGAGAGAAGGGAATCGGTCTCGATCTACAGACATTATTCCTCTGAAATAGTTGGCAGCCGCTTTTTTTAACCTTATTGCAGAAATCTGCTTTGCAGGATCACGCAGAATGTCTTTTACATCTGATAGGGCCCTTAAAGAAATTTTTGATCCCTCAATCTCAATAAATGCCTCCCGTTGAACATTTTATAGACGGCTTCCGTGACAAGGGAATGGGATGGATCAGACCAGGGGCTTTTAAAGGTCTGTGACTGGAAGTGCTGTTGTATCTGGCTGAAGGAGAGTAGCTGCTTGCACTGGAGGGAGCAGGTAGCAAACCTTTCACTCCTGAAGTGATTGCACTTTGCTTTTGACCACCTATACTGCATGGAGCTGAGCTTGTCATGCCCGTCTGGATGCTGAGGAAAGTCAGGATTGAGTAGAGATACGGTGATGTCAACTGATTGAAAAGCAAAGTCACAAAAAAGAGGATTGCACCCTGGCTTTGCTGTGGATAAATTATAATGCCCGTGATAAAAGGACTGTAATGAAAGCGCCTGTAGCTGTTGGCTTCCCAGAGGGCTGGGGCTCCCCGAGCGCTCACCTTGCAGGCTGTGTGCCAGTGAGGGTCCCGAAGTGCAGCCAGCGCCGCTGTCCCCGCTGTGCCGTCCCTTGAGGGCCACCTCGCCGAGCTCAGCGCTCACAGGCCCCTTTGCTCAGCCCCTCTGCTGGATACGGTGACTGTGATTAGCTATTTAAAGGGCTCCATTGTAACAAAAACATGAACTAGTGAATGGAAGGAAAATGTTGACTTTCAATTCCATAGCGCTTATAATCTGTTCAAGACCAAAAATGTCATTTATTACTGAAGACTTGTGTTTGTGCTGTTCTTTGTATTGTTGCAAAGACAGTCTAATTATGTTTCTGTTTGCATTCATTTGCTCGCTTGTAAATTGGCCTCTCTTTTCCCTGCCCTTTAAAAAAGGGAGAGTCTGCTAGCAGAGTGAGGCTGTCCCCATCCCCGGGACAGCGAGCAAATACTCCCGTTTCCCTGTTCTCTTAAATTCATCTCAAGGCTTGAACTTAGTCAAGGACAGAGAAAGGAGAAGCTCATGGAGATGTGGAAGTTGGGGCTGGTGGTGGCCAAGGGGAGCCCTGGAGGAAGTAGGAAAAGGTTTGCACAGAGCAAATTGCTCTTCAGGTTTTCAAGCACCCAGCCTCCCCGGGCTGTGTTTATGGCACCTGAATTGGTGTTTGTGGAGGGCTGCTCGGGGCACAGGGTGTGCTCGGCCAGCCAGTGCTTCCGTTCTCCTAGTTCCTGTGGTGTTGCTGGGTTTGTGTATAAAAGCAAATTCAAACACAGTGCTTTTGTTACCCTGCGGAAGTCGAAGGTATGATAAATAGGTCAGTAAAATATCTCTCGAGGAGGAAGTAAAACGGGCAATTTGTGTCTGCACATGCCAACGCCCAGAGTGCTCTTGTAAAACAGAAGCAGCAGCTCTTCTCCCAGCCCCTCCTGGTGTAAATGTGACAGCGGGTGACGTGCACCTCGCGTTGCCACTGGCACCCAACAGCAAGGAAGTTAATCACAGCAGGGTTGAGGTTGGAAGGGGCCTCTAGAGCTCATCCAGTCCAAGCCCTGCTCCAGCGGGGACACCCAGAGCAGGGGCACAGGGTCCAGCCAGGCGGGTTGGAGATCTCCAGAGCAGGAGCCTCCACAGCCTCTG
>JAWLRI010001014.1:417272-429772 GCA_034781795.1 Crypturellus tataupa
TGTGCAGGGGGGTTGGACTAGATGACTCTAGAGGTCCCTTCCAACCTTAGGCATTCTATGATTCTATGATTCTATGATTTGAGGGGAACTGTCATTTTGTCTCTTCTTTCAGGGCTTTCAGTCCTTTGGCCTTGCTCAAGCTGGGAGTTTGGGGCCGGTGTTTGTCCTCAGGACTGCGTACGTACGGCTCTGTGGATTTTGTACTTTACAGCTGTTCTTTGATAAAGTAAGAGAAGTAATCCTTTATAGTCCCTGATTATCAGGTTACAGTTTATTAGAGATATAAGTGCTAGCAATTTAAATGACTCTCTATTAAGTTGTCCTTGAAAAAATATAATTTGTAACTAAAAGGATAGTGCAAGGAACTCCTTATGAAACAATGACAGCACATCAGTCGGCAGAGTATTGTACAGTCAGAAATTTTAAGCCATCGAGTGATTTTGGGCAAAGTTTACATGCAGTAATTATCTGTCTTTTTTATGGACCAGAATATTTTATTGCTAGCTATTATGAACTCTGCAATCTCTAGGCAGAGATTATAATGGACTAAATGCAGGTCGCTATCAATAATCCTAGTTAATATTTCAGTTCTATTAGCTTACTACACTGATAGCATGTGTTGTGGATTGAACGGCAGTCAGAAGTATACCAAGTAATGATTGCGTGGGGTATGTATTTATGAAAAATAGTTCAGCTGGAACATCTATTACGCTGATTTCTGAAAATATTAGCTGCTCTTCAAGTTACAATTTGCTGCCGCTGCCTTGCTGCACAAATGACTGCAAAGCGCAAGGTTAAGGGAGGATGCTCGCCCGCAGCTCTGCTGAGTGTCGGCTGCGGTGTCTTGTCTGTGCTTGGTTGTCTCCCAGATCTCTGGAGTTGCTGCAGTTTAGAGGGAGAGGCTGTGCTGGGCTGCAGCTGTTTTGTTCTCTTCAGACAGTAATGGGTTGAGTTGTAAAACTGCCTCCTTTCTCGAGTGTGCTGGACTAGTCTGGGGCTTCCTCACTGAGGAGCAGGGAAAGCAGGTGGTTTTCCATACCCTTAGGTGCTCTAGTGCCCTTGGAATCTGTATGTGGACGGATAAAGCAGACCTTTCTGAGACCAAACCTAGGAGCAAACCATTTCTTCCCTTTTTGCTGAAGCTCTTCAGATAGGTTTCTCTAGGTGCTTTGAATGTGTGCTTGTTTCCCATCACTTTACAGGGGGACATATGCCTCATGTTCCCTTGAGTGGGGGTGTTGTCCACAACCAAGGCCCAGTTCTGGTGTTTACAGCAATTTTTCGATAAAATCAGTAGAATTCAGTTTTGTTTCTCTTCCCTGTAAATTATACCATTTGCCAGATGTAGTCCATTCAGTATGTAGGAAATCTTTCATGCCTAGTTACTAAGGGAACTTGTGAGTTTTATGGACAAAAATTGAAAAATGTCTCCAACACAGCTTGGAAAATTGGTCATTTCATTTAAAATAGTTTTCATTAAGTGGGTCTGTTTGGTAGCAAGTGTCTGCCAGAAACTTTTCATTCATGAATCCTTTGCAATGGTAAGGTGCAGTTTCTGGCAACGAAAGATGTTGACTTCATCTATGTTCTGTAAATTATCATTAGGGATTTCTCAGTGTTTCAGATCCCTCTAACCATAGTTTGTATGTCTTAGTTTGGTAAACCGAACTGAAACTGTTGTTTTTGCCTTGGTTCGCTCTACATGTGTCCGATACAGGGGTTGTCGGTCGGTGCTTGCTGGCGTGTGTGTTGCCCCGGCTTAGGGAGCGCCTTGCTGGGTATTCTTGGTAGCAGGTATGTTTATGTAGTATACTGCAGGCAGGCATGAGCCAGAACGGGGAGAAAAACCTCGGGCTGTGTTAGATGGTTGCGGTGAACTCCTTCCTGCTCCTGGTGTAACGTCCGTGGGAGTGTGGAAGGTGCTGCATGGCAAATCACGGCTCCTTGGGGTCTCTTCACGTCTGCTCCATTAACATCATTTTGCTTTGACTTGAGTTGGACCTGTGCTGCAACAGGGCAAATTCTGTTGTATTTGCTTTAGTATCCAAAGTTCTGGAGCTGTCCAAACCCGCGTCAAAGGGGACTGTCCCCTCTGTTGCTCCACAGCTCTGTTGGAAGGGATGTGCGTTTGCTGCTGCATGGAAAGGCACTTAACCTGCTTGCTAAGGTAGCAGATTCCTGCTGCCCCTCCTGGCTGGGAACAGACACTCCGAATGTAACCTGCACAGGCTGGCCAAAAGGCAGAGCATGTTCAGGTGGAAAACAGCCCCAGAGAGAATAAAGCACAGAGATGCAAGAGAGTCAGTAAATGTTCTAGAGTGATTTATTTGGTGGTGATGCCTTAGAATCTGCCGTAAAAGAGGATCCTCTCGAAAGAGAACTCTCTCTTCTCTTATTCTGTCTAGAACAGGAGCAGACCTTGGAGGGTTTCCACGTACTTCACAAAGCAGGAAAAGGGGAACTTGTTTTGCTAAAACCTGTCCCAGTGAATTACTGTCAGGCTGCAAACTGGACTTTGCTCAGTTTGTACAGTTAGCCTCAGGCTCCTGTAAATTACTTTGATCTACAAGAATCCCTGAGGATCTCTTAACTCGTGAGCTAGGCTCTTTAGCCTGTTCCACGAAACGGGAAATCGTGTCTCACTGACAGGGATCTCCCTGCAAAGTTCCCTTTCCTCGGCGCGCCTTGCAGCGAGGAGGCCGTTCGGAGACGCGTGGTCATAGGAGCTGCTCCCTTCCCGAAATGCGTCTTCCAGCGGGGCGAGCTGTGAATGCCATCAATGAAACCACATCAGCTGCTTTAAACTAAAAATGGGAATTATTACTTTATAAATATCTGTTTTCTTTCTAAAATCACCATCCTGGTTGATGGCTATGGCATTTCCTGCAGATGATGGTCAACTGGAGTTTTTTGTACCAGAGATTATCATCTCTCAGCAGCATTTCTTTTTTTTCGTTTTTTCCGTAGGAAATTTCCTGTCTCTAGGTCTGTATTACTTAAACCTACTGCCTTAATTGTCAACTGGTACTTGGGGACACTGTTTCGGCTGACTCAGTTTTCTCTGAGCGCAGCCTGGGAATTTTTGTGTCAGTTTTGTTTCTCATGGAAAATGTCCTTTTCACAACACAGATTTGCTTCTGTGTAAGGAATACTGACTTTGGGGATTTGGGGTTTAAGGAAGATTTTTCTTTTAGAGCAGAAGCTATTGACACAGGATACATTTATTTTCTCTGCGGGAACTCCTCCCTCCCAGTTTTGCAAGAGGAAAATATTATCTTGTAAAATTGGGTGGAAGATGGAGATAAGTAAACCCCAAAGTTTTCTGCACAGAAAGGTCAGTGTTTCTGCGCAGTGAGATGACCCCTGTGTTTTCGTTCTGGTTTGGCTGCCCTGCTCTTCCCAGCGGTCCTGCACCGTTTTGCTTTGGGAGAGCACGGCCTTCCCGGTGCCTCTGGGGCTGCCCGCGGCTGTGTCGCGTGTGCCGTGTCGCGTGTGCCGTGGCCGTGTCACGTGTGCCGTGGCCGTGTCACATGTACCGCGGCCGTGTCGCGTGTGCCGTGTCGCATGTGCCATGTCGCGTGTGCTGTGCGCACGTGGGGGCCATCCTGCCGCCAGCCGCCCCCTCCGCCGGTGACGTGTTACGGTGCATGCCGGAAAGCTCGGGTGAAACGAGTCAGAAAACAGGATCCTCCGGCTCCCGGAGCAGCTCGTGGCTTCAACTGTTTCACAGTGAAACATTTTCACATTTTTGAATGGAGCCATCTCCGTGCCATGTATTCCACAGGTATTTTCTATAAATCCACTTGCAAAATAAAGATTCTTTCTATATGCCAATATAGCAAAATAAACACGTGGTACTGGCGTTTTGCACAGGACAGAAATGGTGTTTTTCAGCTATTAAGTGGAGTGCCTGGGTTTAGATGATGCAATAGATGTGATTTAGCTTTACACATACACTATTGTAAATCTAGACCAACTTCACGTAAATCCGTGGTAGTGTATCTGTATTTATTTTCCTTCATGGAGTTGTCTAGATTTACACTAGTGCAAATGAGAACAGTATTTGGCCCTTTAATATCTATCTCCAGATAATAAAAGTCATATGAGGGTTTCACTAAATATTTGGCAAACCTACTAAAACAAGCCCAACAAACTACACAGGACGTAGATTAATTTCCTCCACCAGCATCTGGGTTCAGCATTATAATGAGCAGCAGATCTTCTTGTGATATGCCAAACAAAGATGTTTATGTCAAAAAGCTATTTCTTTGGGAAAAAAAGTGGGGGGAGGCTTAAATTAATCGAATACCATGAAATCAGCCCACATCGCTAGCCTTGCTGATAAGCACTTACTGCCAGAGGTGTTTACAGATGGCAGCGAGCAGAACTTGCAGTTCCCTTAGTTCAGCCCATGATCTCCTGAGGCATCTCAGTGCATTCAGCAGGGTGGGGAAGGGGGACACGGCTTAAAATCTGTCTCTCTGCTCTCCTACCTCTCCTGGTGGTTGCTCTCCCCACGTGAAACTTCTCTTTTGATCCCTGCACGTGCAAATCGCCCTCCTTCGCTGGGGTGCTCTTGGGATTTGGCGTTCAGTCACTCTGCGTGCTGAGGGCAGCTCAAGCTCGTGACAAACAGAGCCCGGAGAAGCTGCCGTGGGAGCTGCCTCCAAGCACAGCCAGGGGATTCGCATCCCAGGGCCCTGCGATCGCTGCGTCTCCACAGGGCTGGGCTCCGTGCTAGGAGGACAAAGTTCCCGTTGGTATTTTGGAGCACGGAGATTCCAGTTGTTGCCAGGAGCCTGGGGAGGGAAAAATATAATGAATTATTCAGATCTCTGAAAATGTTTGAGTTGAGTTGAGCTGCTAGAAAGGGGGACAGATCTGTGTGTGGGCTCCGTGAAGAAAACGTGGAGCTTTCCTAGATCGAGACAATTGATCTGTAACAAAAGAGGGACCTGGAAAGAGTTAATTTGATGCAAAGAAAATCTATGAATTTGTGGAAACACTGAAATCACCATCCCAAATGATCAAGAGCAGTCAGAAGACAGATTTGGCAACTGTTCTAGATTGTTTTACCACAAGATGACCTTGGGTCTGTAGCTTTGTGAAATGTCACTGTATCATTTGAACCTTCAGTCTGTGTGCTAGAGGGCTGTCTCTCTGTCAATAGCAAAGGATGTGTTCTCTCATTTATAACCCAGAGATATTAGACATCATAAAAAGTTCAATATACCAGTGTGATGATAATATATCTGTTGTCTGCACTGCAAACTTCCCAGCTAGCATTCCAGGATGATTTGTCAGGCAGTAATTAGAATGATGCATTTTAAATCTTCTGAAATGGTGCCAGGAAGAGAATTGCTTTCCATTTTGAACAGTGTTAGTGGTACAGCTGGAAATGCTGCCTAATGAAAATACTTTTAAGCATCTCTTGGTCTGCGTTTGGTCCCAACCTGCCCAAGGAGCACAAGCAATTTCTCGTGTTGCCCTTGCTGGGCTGCGGAAGAATTACTTACCAGGCTGTCAGTGCTCATTACACACATGGAAGAGTTCGGGTTTTCATGCTACAGAACTTGCTGCAAAGAGCTAACAACGCTGCCCAGTGCTCCCGGGAATTCGTCATCCTGCCTGCTCGTGGGCAGGTTGAGCAGGCGTCCGCTGGGACTCCCTGCAAGCCGCTGTTTCTCACCAAGACTTTAGTTCACCCTCCCTAAAAAAGACAGCCATGGATCTCTGATTTCCGACTATCAGGGCTGGGATATGCCCACGCGATTGGGAGGCTTGTCTGGATTCCAAGTATGGCAGGATAGGGATGAAAATCTAGTATGAATCTTGGTCTAAAACTTACAAAGGTGGCCTCCAAAACAACTTTTACTGGACTTTGCACGCTCTCTGTGCTAGTCATTGTCAAAATCTGCATGTCTACAGTGAAAGAAAACCTGATATTTCATTTGTTTATGTCTTAAATTCAGAAATGAAAGCTCTAGGTCAGATCATATGTTAAGTTACAATAAAATCTAACCATAGCTTGGTTATCTGCTGCTCAGAGTTCGGAATAGAATTCAGTTAATCCTGGGATTTAGAGAATGTTGCTGGAAGAAGGGTGCCTACACAGCCTCTTTCCTGCCGTGAACGAGCAGGAAGAGCTCTGGGTCAAGCAGAATGGAAGTAAGTTTGTCCATTTAGACTATTCGGGTGTTATCTTTCGATCACCCTGGCGTTTTTCCAGACTGCGAGTCAAATAAGAGTGCAGGAAAAGTGTATTTGTTGCTGGCTGCAACACTGGAGTGTGTTTCTGGCTGCAGCACCTTGAAAACCATAGCCCTGCAACGTGGAAGTTAGACTGCAGGAAAGAGCAGTGCAGGAAAGAGGAGGTGGATGGAGGGAAATGGTGTGTCCTTGTTGTGTGAGAAGCTGCTGCGTAGCTCGGGGGTTCTGCCTGGCAGGTGCTCGGGGTGGTAGGTGCCCCAAGGAGCTCCCCTTGGGTTTAGCAGCCCGTGTAAGTGTGTTACCCCCCAGAGACCTGTCCCCACGGCTGCTCGGCATGACCGGGAGCTGGCTGCAATTCCAGGAATTCCGTTCTGCACCTTGGCGAGGGAAAGGGAAGAGGTGACTCCTGCGCGTGCTCCTCCTCCGCAGTGCAAGGTGAGCCACGGTTTGGCAGCTGGCGCGCAACTTCATTCCTTCTGCTTTCTCTTCCTCTCGCTTGCTCTCTGCGGCGCAAAAATAGTATCGGTAACACATTTAGATCCTGCAGGAAAGGTAACATGTGGACAATGTTGCAAAACTCCAGGTGGGAGCTGTGGCTGTTGTACAGAAATGACATATGTAAAAGGTACCAAATATACACAGAAGCTTTGAAGTAGAAAGGTGTGATTTCAGAGAGAATTCTCTCGTGCTTCCTGAGACAAATGGGAAACCAGTTGCCTCCCCCTCCTAGGGGTCTTTCCGTACGGCTGGCCCTGGAAGCCCTCGTGCAGGTGAAGGCCGCCTTGCTTGTGTGGGGCTGGCCTTGGGAGATCTGCATGTTGCTCTGCGTCTAGGTGCAGGTGCAGATAAACGCTAGCTCTAGAGGTGGTGCAGGAGCCTGGAGAGACTGTGCAAGGACAGATCTCCTTGGAGGCTTTCCCAGCTCCCATTTCTTGACATGGCCCCCAGCCACCTCCGGGCTCCAGGGCTGTTTCTGCTGGTCACTGCCCCGCTTCTGCTCCCCGTGCAGCCCCTGTGGGCTCTCCTCTTACCTTGCAGGCCCAGGGCGCAGGGGCTGGAAGATGGTCAAGGCTGAGCGACCTGAGACGTCGCTCATGAGCCAACAAGAGCCTGGCTTCCCGGGTACCTTCCCGCAGGTTCTGCAGCACCAAGGCTGCAGGTAGTGCCCAGCTCCGAGCTCCCCAGAAGAGGTGGGTGCAGAGACGTGCTTGGAGCATGGAGGTGTTTCCATCTGTCCATTCATGTTCTGCTAATGAGTGGCCGATAGTTTCCATCACCTGCATTTGACAGAAAAAGCCCCGTAGTGGGAACTGGTGATGCTTCCCTTGAGCAGGAGCTGGGCCCAGGCCGGAGCACGTTCCAGCCTGCTCAATACTCCCCATGGGTTGTGATCTCGTCAGCGCAGAGCTGTGTCTTCTTCACATTCTGCACATCGACACTGGGGAATGAGCCAGCTTCTTAAACAGAAACCAAAGCGAAGCACTTCAGTCAATAGGAGACCCAAAAGAAGGAAAAAAAGACACTTAGGTACTCGCTGAACAGATGCAGTGGGTTGTTATAGCAACTTGAGTTCTAAAAACAGGAGAGAATATCCACATGATGCCCCATCTACTGAAGAATCCACACTCCAGATTTCAAAATCCAGGCACTGAGGAAACACCTATCTCATAGTATTAAAAAAAAAAAAAATCCTAAGGCTTCCTCAGAAAACACATCAATTATCCTGTGAAAGAGAACAGCTCCTTAAGACACTTTGAAAAGGCTCGTGGCGTCCCTTGTTTGGTATTTAAAGCAGTGTGTGTGCATGCGTGTGTGCGGGGTGGGTTTCGGCTTGCAACGGGCACCCGACCACCTTGCAACCGAGGCTGGATGTGCTGACAGAGGCTGTGCCGGGAATCACGGACGCTGCGGTGACAGCGAGAGCTGCAACATCACACCCGAGCGCTTAGCGGCATCGTGTATATCAGGAGAAACAAGGAGCCCGCGCACACCGACTCAGTGCAGGGGAGAAGTAGCAATTATTATTCAATAAAAAATAAAGCTTCTTGCAGTTATAGCAGGCTTTCAGAGCAAAATACTCTGTTGCCTGTGAAAATGCTTAAATCAGACTGCAGGTTCAGGTGAAATACTTGCTGTGCCCTAAGGGTGTTTAAGTTCAGCTATACATTGGATCAGGCCTCGAAATATTTGCGCATGAAAGAGTGCTTGGCTGGGGATCTTTATCTGCTCCAATTTTGTCTGAAAAGCTGTGTGGGAGTGTAAGAGCCTGAGACGCTCGCCTCGAAAATGAAACATTTGTCGACTATGAGATTCCACGCTGGGTTATCATTCCCTGATTTTATTTTGTGGCTTTTTGTGGGTGATCCGTCCCCCTCATTGCACAGCCAGGGATGTGGCCACTGGCTCCCACAGCAGCTCCATGGTGACTGCCCCGTGTCCTGGGACGTGGCGCTCGCCCTCCGCTTCCTTGTTTGCAGCAGGGACTGCCCCAGGCAGCGGCGTTTTTGTAGCTGTCATCCAAAAATAATGCAGCTGGTCAGAATTTCTTTTCTTTCTCCCTTTAATTCAAGTACGACTGAAAGGCACTGCCTAAACACACCTCCAGTAGTAATAATATTTAATGATACATCTTCAGACAGAAAAGAGTATGGAAGCTATTAAGCCTAGAGGCAAATATTTTCTGGGAGTTATGAGAGTGAGAAAATTAAGTTAGAGGTAGAGCACAAGTGGTTTTGCAGTGTTCATCGCAGGTGTTAAAAGCAAGCTGCTAAAATAATTACTTGTTTATATTAAAAGTGTAACCTTGACTTTTTTAGAGCTGTTCTGGAAGGAGGCTAAAGGAATATGTTTTCAGCTGTGAACAAATTAAGCAGGAGTTTCTGGAGATGGGATATGAAGGAAAGGTAATGGAGTCTGGTGCTGGAAGGTCTGGCTTTAAAATGATAATTAAAAAAAAGGCAGAAAACTCCAATGAAGTCAGTTTTTATGGTTGGCTGGTGAGTGCCCAAGCTGTAGGAGAGGGCGGCGCGCGGGACGAAGGCAGGTGCGGATGTGGCACTGCGGCGTTGGGAAGAGCGCTCAGCTCCAGCTGTGGAGAGCGGAGCCCGAGCAGGCGTTGGGGCGCCCCGCAGGAGAGGCTCTTCCCAGCGATCCTGTTGTCGCACCGGGATGTAACTGCGGTGTCGTCTTTCCTCCCGGCAGGACTCGGTGATGGAGATTCAAGCGGCAGGACAGCGACGTGGCGGTTCACACAGCTCCCGCCGTCGCTGCAGGGCGCAGGGCAGCGGCACCAGCAGAGGAGCCGCTGCCTGAGCGGCCGGGCCCCACAGGGCAGCCCCAGGCCCCACATTGCAGCCCCGAGGGCGCAGCAGGACCCCGCGAGGCTCTCGGCACCCCAAGCCCACGCCGTGGCAGCCGCGTTTGATGTGTGTGCGGGGGAACCATCTTCACTCTGCATTTTGGGGGAAACCAGCTTTACTCTCCTTCCCCAGGTGACTTGGAGGCAGCCTCATGGGGCTGAAGAAGAGCACGGGGAGGAGGTTTGCCTGGTTTGCGACCTGAAAGCTCCAGACTCCATTTCACTGTCAGAGGGAATTTAATTCTTGGGTTTCAGTTACAGAATGGGATGCAGTTTTCGTTCACTTGTTGGGCGGTGGAGTGAGAAAGGAATAAAAGACCAGATTTTGTCCTTAGCTTACTATAAACCCTTCTGAGCCTTCTTTGAAAATAATTCCTGGCACAGTCGGCTCTAAACCTAAGTTTGACTTTTTTTTCCTCTCCTAGTACCAAACATGATTAGAACATAGTATGGATTAATTGCTCTGCCAAATGTCATTCCTATAAATCAAATCTGTTTTCTGACATATGAGTGAGTGTCTGAATACTCCAAAGCCATTAAAAATATCTGCATAATTTTAAAACCTGCTAAATGTTGTTGTTTTCTCTCTCTCTCTCTCTCTTTTCATTCTTGGTACAGTATGGTATTTTACTCTGCTGATGAGAAGTTGAATGGCAAGTTTCAGTCAAATGCATTTTTTTTTTGCAATCCAATCCTAAAATCTTGACAATGGCACTTACAGTGGAAATGCCACCAACTGTAAATTTACACAAGGACGAAACTTGGCATCCCTAGTCGGTTCCTCTTAAGGCAAAACTCGTGGGCTCCGTGCCCACGGTCTCTGCGGAGCGGGTGCTCTCTCTCTCGTGCGCTAGTTGGGTGCTGTCGCTCCAGGTGCATCTTCGTGCGGATCTGGTGACGCCGGGAGACGGGGCCATCCCCGGCTTGCCCCTGCACGACCACCCTCCTCGTGAGGCACTCGTGTTTGGCTGGGTGCTGGGGGTGGTGTTTGCAAGGGGCTCCTGCCCGTGGCCCTGGAGCCTGCGCTCCCTGACAAGTTACATAATGAACCCAAGGAGACAGATCTCTTAGAATCAAACTTGTGTGTGTGTGTGTGTTTTTCATACTTCCCCTCCCATAGTGGGGAAAAGAACAAATAAACAAACTTCCAGCAGTTCTGATCCTGATTTAGTTGATTTTTTTATATAATCTTTTTTTAATAACCTTCTGCCAAACGAAATTCCTATCAGTCTCTTGCTGTCCGGTGCCTGGGCAGAGAGCCAAGTTCAGCAGCATGCAGGGGAGGCTGCTGCATGGGGCCTCCGCGTGGCACGTCAGCTGTGGGCACCCGTGGGTGCTCCCTGCCAACCCCGATGGCCCGCGGTGCACTTCATCGTTCCGTGTCAGCTAGAGCTCCCATAAACCAGCTCACAGCGTTTTCCATGCCCACTGTTCTAGGATTTTGTTGCTCTTCAGTCAATCTCTTTCAAAATGCAATCTCTCTCTTTAAGGGGTAATGATGTTTCAAAACTAAAAGCTGAAAACTTTTGATGGTCACAGTAATTTTCTCTCTTTTTTTTTGACATCTTGCTCATCTTGACCAAATTCTTTGAAGAACCATTTCCTCTGTTTTGAACCCAAAGCAGGGAACAAAACTCTTTCATAAGGCCCTCTTAGATTAATGTGAGGGGCCACAAAGAATTATCATCTCTGATCAATGTGGCCTCATTAAAACTGCCTGGAGTGATGAGAGCTGCAATGAAAGTGAGATCCTTTCGAGTGCTGGAAAGTGGAAAATTTCTATTTCATCAATAATTTTAGTCAAGATGCTTCTCCCTCTCTGTCCTGATCACATATATGATTTGTGTATTTAGACTGTGGACTATGCATAGCTGAAAATACTCTGTATTGCATGAGAAACATGTATACAGTGTCTGGTGATAAGAGCAGGAATATATTCTATGGAATGGATACATGTATTATGGGATTAGGTATTAAAAAAACCCACCTCCCCCAGATGCTCTTCCTCGCCGCTCCTGCGGGAGAGCCCCGGGATGCAGCTCACCTGAGGCCTTCGCTAGCTCAGGGCAAAGTCTCTCAGGGAGGCTAAAGAGCAAGAGCCCTTTGTGCACAGCTGCTATTTCTTCACCTGTCCTGTGGAGCCAGAACAGGGCAGTGGGAGAAATTCTCAGAAAAGCCTTATTAACCTCAGTTGTCTAAAACACCTGTGTTTGTAACCCAGTGTGCATTTCCCTCATTCTTACATAAAATGGGATATCCTTCCTTTCAGAAAGCATCACCTTTTTACAGCTCACCACAAATTCCTAGCAGGTGGAAAAGCTTTTGGAGCAAAATTCTTTTTTTTTTTTAATTGACATTGAAGTTTTGTTTAAAGAAGTTTATTAAAACAGAAATTTACATTTTCATTAACTTTTTGTTCCAAACTGAAAATCTCGATGTTGTTTCAGAACTTGTTTTCAACACTTGGAATCATAACAGGAGGTAGGCTCCAACCTGAAGCAAGACTGGATGTGGTTTATTTTCCTCGTATTTAAGAGTCGCAGATAACAAAGCACGCAAACAGGAACACACCTCTCGAGCTGCTGTCCTGAAGGGTTTGTTCAGGTTCAGCTCATGAAAGCATCCCACCTCCAAGAGGTGCTTTGCTGCTCAGCACGCTCAGGTGCTTCCAGAGCACCCAGGAACCCAGCGCTGCCTCACTCCCATGGGAGCCCTTGAGGCTTACAAGGAGAACACGGGCATGGGGAATTTCTACACGGCGCCTGGCCTGATTTGGGCCTCCTGTCCCCAACACGCACGGACAAGGACGAGGAAGGGTACTGCTCTCTAATGGCTGAGCTTGGCGAATGGCCAGATCTAATTTCGACTCCTCAGCAAACGACTGGAGAGGAGGCCAGCTCTTGTGAGCCCCAGCCTCTCAAAACCAAGAAAC
>JAWLRI010001014.1:434772-473277 GCA_034781795.1 Crypturellus tataupa
TGTTGTCCTGCTTCCTCAGCGATGCATCCTGAGGTAGGGGCCTAAAACAGACCTGGGCATGTTGCAGACTTGCTGTAGTGTGGTGGATACATATCACTCTCCTTTCCCAACTCCCCTACAGGAACTTCAGTGTTAAAGCTAAAATCGTATTATATTCCTCTATTTCCTCCATATCAAAGCCTGTAATGCAGGAAAACAAAAACAAAAAAACTCTTGGGATTGCAGTCAAACAGCAGCATTAATCTGCCCTGTTAATCTGAGCTGTTGATTGTGCCAATCAGTATTTAGTGGTCTGCTCTGAGGAGTAGATACAGCCTCATCTCCAGCTGGTAGAAGTGAATTCTCCTACACCCACCGAACATCTCATATCCCTGTTCTCTTGGCCGTTTTTCTTAAACACTAAAATGCTGGAGAAGTTGCTGTTGGTGTTGGTGACATCGTGTCCAAATTTTCATCATGAATGTTCTGTCTGGCAGACTATTAGAAAGTAGTGTTAGTAAAAAAAAAAAAAAAATGGCATTGAGTCCACAACTTCTGTAAATTCTTTGAGTTCCCTAGGAAGATGCAGCAGAAAGTCCACAAAAAAAAAAAAGTGTCTGCAGATGTTCTGCTATTGCTTCTGCACTCCTGGTTATCACGGGGTAAGTGGAAGAACAGAGCCGTCATCCATTTCTGTCCTGGTGTGTAACTTAGTCGTACAGTCATGTACATAAGCAGCGTTCAGTTTTGTTTCTTAAAGAGCCTTTAATAATGCAAGACACCTTAAGAAAATATATAATAGCGTGCAATTTGCTTAAGAATACGCAGTGTTTCCCATTTGAGCTGCCGCTGCCTCCTGAAAGCCGCGGCGAGGAACATGCCCTCTTTGAGCGGGAAAGCGTTTCCCCTCCGTGCACAGTGCCAGGATGCATAAAGCTGGGCTGTGGATGTGCACACGCAAAGCGAGGCTGCAGCAAAGCCTGTTGAAGTGAGGTTATTAAGCTCCTCTGCATATGGCCGTGAGTCCCTGCTCTGGAAGCAAGTCCTCTGGCTTCCCAGTAGCCTGCAGCTCCTCTCCTTGCTCTCGCTTGGCTTTGCCGTGGCGGGGCTGGGCTTGGGCTCCTGCTTGGACTGTCTGCAGGAGGCGTTGGAGGAACCTCCGAGAGCTGCAAAGCCCCCCGGTACCCACGGCGAGGCTGCAGCGCCCGCTCCTGTGCTGCCTTCACCTGGACCCTGCTTCCGTGTCCGCACCAGGGCATTGCAATGCATTTGGCAGGGGCTGCACTTTAACCCAGCAAATCAGCCTAGCGGAGGAAGCAGAGCCTCGCTGTTAAGCTGTGGGCTTGTGTTGGGTTCAAGGTACCGGTTTGATCGGCAAGATGACAAATAGCCCAGGCAGCTCTTTGCTCTGCAGGATTCCCCCTGCTTCCCCTATGACCCAAACCACAGAGCTACAGGCAGCGTTCCCAGGCGGGGTCTTGTGGAAGACGAGGGACATTGGGAAGGAGCCCGAGCGGAGACACCGAACCTGGACAGCTGTTTCCAGCGGGACAACTCTGAAACGGCCTGTGTGCAGCGTGGGGAATCCCCCTGCTATACCACTTGGTTTGGTGGCACTCAAACCCACCTGTAAGGCAGGGACTCAGCAGTGTGCTGGATTTGAGGATGATTATTATATATATATTTTTAATATATATTTTTTTTTCTTTTTCCTATATATATATTATATAGGAAAAAGGAAAATATATATTATATATATTATATAATATATATATTATATAGGAAAAAGAAACCATCTCGTTCTTTAACTGTTTCCTTTTCCCCTCTTCAAAGTGAGGCTGGTAACATCTACTTAACTTCCATTGCCCTGAGATCCAATATAGGGTTGGAAGGTGCTTGAGGACGATGCTGTCGGTTGCATTTACTTATTTATCCCTGTGCGCGTTGCGTGAGAGGCCGCTGGATTGGCCTCCCGGGCTCCGGGCCCGCAGGGGCTGCCACTGCCGCTACTGTACCGACGTGCACAGCTCCCGGCTGCGAGGCACCGCGGCAGCGCTGCAAACCAGACCAGCGCCGCCGACGCACAGAGCTGCCCCGCGCCCCGGGAGCTGCAGCGACTCTGGGCACTCTGCCACCTTCTATTTTTTTTTTTCCTTTTTTTCCTCTCTGCTTTCCCCAAGTCTAAATTTTCTTAGCTAATTTACCACATCAAGGTGCAAAACTTCTGCCTTGCAGTTCTGCAGTTTTGAAGGCCACTAAAAACACTGGTCAACAAACGTTCAATTTCCAGTAAAAACTCAGTACCCTCCCGAAGTGGCAGCCCATATGGTGAAAAGCCACAGACCAGCCTGGGCTGCCCAAACGCTTTCATCTCGCTATTTCAGCTGAGTAAATGATTCCTATGGCTCAGCCTCCCTCATGCCCCTTCCCACTGCTTTATTTCCTAACACAATGGTAACAGGATCCAAGATGGGGACATTCAAACCCCACTTGTTTCTCTGTGATTTTTTCCCCTTTTTTGAGGACATGACCCTTTCACACACTGTTTTGTTTTCGTATTTTGCTTTCCCAAATCTTAATCGCATTGTGGAATGTATGGAGGCAGCAAATGAATGATACTTAAAAATGATATAATTACATTGTCAGTAAATACGAGCTGCTCGTATTAGTGTTGTAATGAAAAGGCTATCCGCCCGCTCCCGGGGGGAAAAGGCAAACCAACATTGGGTCAAACATTTCCAAAAGACAATAATAAACAAATAGGGGGCAATCAATGGTGCCGGTATCTGCTGAGGCTACAGTAAAGCCTTGTGCTGCCTTCGCGAGGAGCGTCTGCGCCCGCAGTGTGCGCTGGCCTCCCTGGGCTCCTGCCCTTGCGCAGGGTCTGCTGGAGCGCCCTGGGGCACGTGCCGGGCTTGAGCCCGGTCCATTTACCTGCAGCAACAACACTAAACCCAGAGAGAGGCAGTTTGCAGTTGCATGCGAGCGCATAAGGAAATGCTGAGCTCATCTATCCCGTTGAGTCGACAAAGGCAACGCTAGCTGGTAAAAACTGTTGTGCACTTATGTGTAAGGGAAAAAATCCATGTACGGTAACCTCAAAGCAGCAAGAATGCAATTGTAACATAAGCTGTTGCCAGTGTGATATGAAATTCACTTTCTTGTTGTTGTATTAGGTGCCAAGGAATCCAAGGTCTCAGCCAGAGAACAGCCTGTTTGGTTTGTAGTTTTTCCTTTGCAAAATTTGAAAAGAAAATGCTGTGCTGTTGGCATCAGAACAGCACAGGAAAAATGGAGTAATAAGTGATTGAAGATGCTCTATAGCCCGTTTCGCGGTATTTCTCACCTACGTGGACCAACATGTTTACTCTTTTAAACTTCCAGTTGATTGTGATCGTATTAGAGGAACACTCGCTGTCTTTCGGAAACGCTAGGGAGCTCTCGAGGGAAAGCAGGGCCCTGGGTAAGGACATTTCGCTGGGGTGGGAACGGGGAGGCACGGCTTTATCACGATGCAGCATCTCTGCCCGTAACTTTGGATTCTCCCGTGCGACTTTTACCCCCAGCTCTAGCTGGAAGGACATTTTCCCTCTCCCGGAGGTGCCGCGGAGCGCTGGCCGCCGGGGATGCGGCGAGCCGGGAGCCCCCTGCACGGCCCTGCGCGGGGCTGGAAGACGGAGCTGATGCTGCAGAGAGAGCCCTCGCGAGCCCGCATGCATTTTGAATGTGGGCCTCGCGGAGAAAGTGCTACGGAGGCGACTTGAACATCTGGTCACTTCATTCGAGTATTTCTTAATTTATAAGGGTATGAAAATTTGAACATGATATTTGAGATAAAGTCACCAATCCGATAAGGCTGTCATTCCCCATGAATGAGCATTGGCCTTGTGAATACGGGATGGAACTGTTATTGTATCAGCTGTGCCTGCAGCTCATTAGCCATGTACATTTTTGAGCTGGAGATCTACTTCATTTACGATCCCAAACTCGAGCGCGGGTGTCCCAGGCTCCTCGCTGCCGTCTCAGAAAGCGGCAGCGCTGCAGGACACACAGCAAAGACTGTTCTCCGTCCTGCGGCGTGCGGTCTGAGGAGCAGAGGACCCCTCGTAGCAAGCAGCAAGAGCAGAGCTGCAAGAGGGGCAGCCGGGTTGCAAGCAGCAGCCCCTTCCAGCTCGAGAGGAGAAACCTCGCCGGGCCTTGGTGGCCTGCAAAGATCTGGGTCCTCTTGTCACCCACGAGGCTGGGGGGCCTGATGAGACCTGCAGGCAGATGCCGGCCTTGAAGAGAGCCCGTGAAGGGCCTCCAAATGTGGCAGCAGGGTAAAGAAGCGACCCCCTTGCTTGGTATGGGTGCTGCGGAGGCAGGAGGAGTTGGATCTGTAGAGAGTTCAAAATATCAGTGTTGATGTTTTATGGGAGCCTAGGAAGGGACGAGCTTCATGCAGTGGTGGCCCGTCTAGCGTGTGGCCGGTTAGCAGGGCAGAAACCCTTGGGCTCAGCGAACTTGGTGTGAAGAACACAGTGTTTCCCAAGCAGGAAGGCATGTTCCTCCTCTACCTCTGCCCCGTAACAGAATTACAGCAAACCAGAGAAGAGAATTCTCTTAATCAGAAGAGTCAATTGGGGAATCATTAGCTCCGATTTTAAACACTATTTGTAATTTGCTTTAGGGTCTGTAGCCTAATTCTTTCCTTTGAGTTAATTAAAATATGTTTGAATGTGACAGACATTTCCAAATGTCCCTGCCATCCAGGAGGAAGGGTGTTTTTTTTGTCATCCCCCTTCAAGTACAGAGGCTCCGAGCGCAGAAGAATTTCACTACAATGCTGCAAGGTTGTTTACCTTAGCTCCTTCACAAAAGATAATCCAACAAATTACATTAATTATAAACCAATATGTTCTGTTCAATTCCCACATGAGCCAAACCTGGGTATGAGCATCTGCTCTTATTTTCTGAGCTGGGTTTTGAGGACAAGACTCACAACAATGCTCAATCCATAATTAACAGAAAAATTAAAGATGCAACATCCCTTGCATCCTGCTTTTTGAAGCAGCATGTTTAAAAATATACATGCACTGTCCTGGCAGTTTTTATTCAACATAAGAAAAAAAAAAAAAGACAATACTCTATTGTTACCCCTAGTGTGTTTTTGTTTGTTTAAAATATTTACATTTATGTTAGGCTTAAAATAAACATGTAAATACTTTCCATAAGAAAAAAAAAATCATAATTCCCTCTTGTGTCACATTTTTTCTTTTCAATTGTTCCTCTCCCTCCCCCCAAAGATGACCTCTTTTTATAAAATGTGGTTTATTCTGCATTAAGCATATTGTTTCCTTTATGAAAAGCGCGCTGGTTGGACTACTTCTTACTTTATTTTTTTAAGTGGCATGTTTTTTCAGTTTCATTCCATAACAGGAAACAAAAGAGAACGTGATGGTTTGACCTGGTTACCAGAGAAGCGCTTGGCTCAGGAAGCTCCCACTCGCGCGGTGCCAAGTTCTGCGGGTCGCCGTGGCGAGCGGGCATGGACGGCCGTGCCCGCGCATGGGGACCGCTCCGGGCACACACGTGTGCGGCGCCGGAGAGACCGGGCGCAGCTCCGGAGATTCCCAGCTGCGCTGTCCTGTTCCTGGCGGAGGTCCGATTGGGAGACCGCATGTCCCATCAGCAGGACCTCACCCTGGGGATGGGCACGTGGCCGCTGTCCCGCGTGGGGCATGGAGCCGCGGCCTCCGCATGGAGCTGCAGCCTCCGCGGGCCCGCCGGCTGCCGGCGTTCACGCGAGCCTTGTTTTAATGAATAAATAATTGACAAGAAAACAATGGAAATTCATTAACCGCAGGACAAAATAACATACACGCTTAGCGCGTCGAGAAACGTTTCTGCCGGGAAAGAGGGAGAGGGGCCGTTTCTCTGCCGGCCGAGGCTCCATGGGCCTCACTGCGCACTCGGAGCCGAGGGCAGCGCTCCGGGGAAGCGCGTTGGGAGCTTCCCTGCGGCACAGCCCGGTCCTCGGCGTGGTGTCGGGGTCTGCTAAACCTTCGGGTGCTGCAACTTAGTTCTGACGCTCTCCGTGTCCCTTGGAAAAGTCCCCAGCTCTCCTGGTCGAAGCGGTGAGCGCTGTTAAAAGGAATAATCCCCCCAGCCCTGCGCTCAGCCCTCGCTAGGGCTCCGAAAACGGCTCCAAAACGGCACGGTGTGAACTCCACGTGCCCAAAGCACGATATTGAAAACACCCGGAGCTAGATCAGATCAAACCCGGTTTGCGCCGCAAATGCTCAGAGGCTGCTCTTGTTTGAAGGCTCTTCTTGCCAAATCCCATCTTCCGACACTGAGCCACTTTTTAAAATATATATATATATATATATAAATAAAAAAGCAGTGCCTCGTGTGTGTATATTTATGCAGCTGAATTATTTTTGATCATATTTTATACAAAAATATTGCCTTTTGGCAGGGAGTCAGCTAGTAGGTGTTGGATGCAGCATGTATTATAACGTTATGAGCGACTGCAAATGACACTTACACCCCATAAATCTGGTAAGGAAGTGTTAAGGTTGAAAAATCAAGGCCTCCGAAGTTGGGAAGTGACAGAATTAATAATCGGTGCGTGGGTATTTGTGGCCTCGGGTACGTGACTGCGGGCTTCGTGCTCAGGACGTGGCTCCTGCCGCGTGTAGGTGGTTGGTTCCTCACATCGGGTGGGAGTTTTGGGCGCCGAAGCCTGCAGAGCCCCATGTTCGTGCTGGACTTGGGTCCGTGCCGTGGGGCTGGCGCAGGGAGCCCGGTGTCCGTGGGGGGACGCGCTCGAGGACCACGCGCTGACGGGTCACACGAGGTGCAGTGAGGGTGGCCCCGTTCCCAGACCGAGGAGGATGCATCCGTGCCGCTTCCAGCCCAGGTCAAGAATCCCTAACCCCACTTTGAAGATTTTGTATTTCAGTTGTTTAAGTGACTTGCGAATGAGGCTCCATAACCTCCCACAGATGATTTGTCCTGGTATTTAGCTACCTTTATTTGTTTTTTCTCCTCTAAATCATAATCAAAGTGGCGCTTGCTGTGAATCAAGGCAATTTCTCCACGTGCGGTTCCTAATATTGCTGGAGAGCAATTCCTCAGTGTCTTTTTCGTAACCTCTTTTGGAAGAGCCTTATCGTGGAATCTGGTGTTTCTAAACAAGGGTTTACAATAAAAGCTGTCACTTGGAGCCGAGACTCCCAGCGCGAGGAGCGTCTGTGTGCTCCTTCCTCGGCTTTGCCATGCAGAGCCCTTTGGAGCTCGCCACAGCTCGAGAGGAAACCCTTAGGAAGCGTTTCTGTATTATTGGATTTGGGAGTTATTTTCAGTTATTGGGATATTAGGTTTCTACGTATTATAGTTGGCTTAAGCTTTCTTATTTGCTTGAGGTTTTCTTCTCTTAGGACTTTTTTTTTTAAATAGAATCCTATTTTTTTAGATCTTTCTATTTTAAAGCAATGTGTTCCTTACACTTGGATTCCTCCTTAGAGTCCCTTTACTTACCAGAGGATTCAATGACATGTCTACATGTGTAGAGGGTTTAATAAAATTGAGCGGCATTTATTGAATGATCTTCTTTTTTATTTATTTACAAAGCGCACCAGGGTGTTATTCCTCGCTAAAGCTCAAGTTCAGTTTTTATCTGAGGGCCTGGCTTCAGCGAGGGACCGAGTTCAACAAGAGCATCATTGTATTAAGGGATAGGAACCCTTCAAACTAGTGCAGTAAATGCATTTAAAACACGAGTCTGTTATAAAACAGCTGGCGGCTTGGAGGGTGTGCAAATGTGTGTATGACAGCGCGTGCTTTTACTTTTTAATGACCTGTTTCCCCCGGCTTCCTCTTGCCTCGGCAGCCTGTTGTCATCGTCATGCGGACGCGGTCGGCGGCGCTCAGAGGAGAGGAGGCCCCGAGTGATGCTCTGCACGGGGGGATTGCATGGACGCCCCTGCAGAATTCCTGCTCTTGTCGCCGCTGTGGCCACGGGTAACACAGACATACCCAAACTGAACCAAGAGGCAAAATGCGGAGCTGAGCAGCTAAGTTACCCGAGAAAAAAATCTTGGGACATTAATTTTAACTCACGCTCTAGCAGTCAAAGTGACCCCTAATGTGTTCTGTTGGGATCCCTGGCATCTGCTATCCTACCTGCTCTGATGAACAGGGTTTTCTGTCTCCATTTCTTCACTAGAAAAACTGGTCTGGAAGTGCGACTTTTTGAAAACATGAAAGAAAATGAAGGGGGTGAAAAAAAAGGCTTTTAGGAGCTCAGGTTATTCTGTTTAGCCATGCACAGTAGATCAAGTTTTGGGTCCCCCAGTACTGATCACCTGGGGCTCTTTCCTGGGCGGTTGTGAGATACCTCTCTGTTTTCCTTCTCCCCTTGCAGGTCTCCCTTTTCCACCCTATTCTGCACCCCTTTCCCCAAGTTCTGGTGTGTGTAAACCTGGTCTAGGAACTGTAGCTCTGCAGTGGAGAGTCAGATGGTATTAAACAAACCAGTTTTCTGAAGCCCTACAGAAATACTCCTCGCTCTCTTCCGACACGCTCCCCGGGACCTCTTGTCCTTGCCAAGCATCCAGGATTTTCCTGTGGCTTCTGCTGCCTTCCCTTGCTCTGTCTCTCATCTCTGCTAGGTCTTTCACATCTCTTCGGAAAGACCCGGAAAAAAAGTGATGGGAAAACAGGACAAGCTCAGACCAAATGACAACGCTGCCACCGTCTTGCTCAGCGACCCAGGTTGCTTCCAGAACAGCCACCTCTTCGGTGTTCACTAAGGTAGCGCTGTGTGTGTGCATGGGTCAGCACTTCTGCCTCAGTGGTCATAGCCCCAGCTGGGATAAATCTGTTTTTTTCTTGAGTTTTTCCTTTAAAAGTCCTACCTCAGCTAGCTGACATCTTGAAGGAGATGTGCAAAATCCAGCTCTAATTCTTTGGAATAACCTCCTGCGCTGCTCGTTCACCTGGGCTGTATGGCTTACACGGCGAGGAACCGGGCAGCACAAGACCAGGTACTTGGCCTCAATGCATACAACACCATAAACGCAGTTAGTCTTCAAGAGTCCTCATGAAATAACCTTTATATTTACATATATATATGTTTAACACAGAGGACTGGCTCTTTCATTCTTTCCTTTTAAAAAATAATCACAAAAAAATGATGTCTGAAACGGTAAGTGGCTGGTCCTACTTCTTTTTGCTGTTCTTCTAAGCTGACCACTCATTACCTGAACCTAAATTTGTCAGCTTCAAGGGTCTTGTTAACATAAAGTTGAGACAAAAACAACTTGTAAAGTGTAAAATTTATGAAAATAGAAATAGATGAATATTTGATGAAGCATCCATAAAGAGACTTAATTGCTCATGTGTTATTTATAAGTGTAGGGAACAATTTATCTTGTTTTTACCTTTTAAAGCTGCCCCTGAGAGCAAGCAGAGCCACCTCTGAGGGAGAGAAGGGCGGGTGGTTCTTCCCACGTCCTGTTTTTCTCTTCAGTGGAGCCTGGGGAAGGAGTTCTCTGCTTTGGACTCGCATCTCCCCTGCAGACCGGCTCTTTGCCTCTCCTTGCGGAGAGGCAGAGGGGAGAATTTTGTATTGTAAATGAGGTAAATCGCAAAACCTTCTAGAAAACTTTTGGTTAAAGTGTTAGTTTTGCATGAGCGTGCACGTGTTATGTAAAAAATGAATCACAGTGTATTTCTTGCATTCTTATGGATGCGTGAAGGCAGTGTTCCCTTCCTCTCTTCAGCTGCCCTGGTCAGCAAGAGAGTTTATTTTATTCTATTTTTTATTGTTTTTAAAAGAAACCTATTCATGTAGAGGAGATTTGGATAGCACCGGTAGATGAAACCTCTCCTTTTCCTCCTCCAGGAGATAGAACTTGGCAGTGACTGTCAACACAATAGAAAATGTTTCCATGTTCCGCCGGGAGAACAGGTACTTAAAGGGGCTTCTCATTAATGAATGTTGTTCCAGACAATAATGTGAGGTGTAAAAGTCACTTTGCCAGAGATCAACTTTTGATAAATGTATTTAAATTTCATTATTGACTTTTAAAGTATGAGGACCATTGTTGAATAGGTGCAACTGAAAACATGTTAAATAGCCTTCAACTGTTCACATTTGTATTGAGCATCATCTCCAGGAGTGACATTTCATGTTACCATGGAAACAAATTTGACATTTCAAAAATACATTTATTGCTGGGTCACCAAGATGGGAATTCTGAAAGAAAAAAAGGTCAGAATATTTGCCTGTCTCAGAGAGATTATATAGTTTTCGTTTCTTCACAGGAATGCAGCAATACATGGTATCGTCGTAAAATAGCAGCCTCCAGCTTGATCCAGTTTGAAAATATTTTGACAAGATGGTGGCAGTGTTACAGGTCAATAAAACGTGTCTGAATCGCTGGGATTTTGCAACGTGATTAAAACTGTTTCTTGGATCAAGACCTTTCCTGGATCTATTCATGTTCCTAAGGACTTTCAGTCACGGGTTTCATAATCACAGAATCTGTTCTGTACTTTAACAACTCTCCTTTTGGAAGACACTTAAGATAGATGTCAGGGTTTTATTTCATATTCAGGAAGAAAAAAATTGCTCTCTTCTATTGGGATTGTGCCAATATTTTGTCCCCGATGAGCCCATGCGTCCGCAGCGCCGCGGAATGAATCTTTGTTTCGCGGCGGTTCCTTGCGAGTGCCCCGTTTCTCTGCAGAAACAGCCCCGGCAGGAGCAGCAGCTGTGCGGGAGCACACGGTCACCCGCAATGTCCGTTCGCTTGTACCGTGTGTGACCTTGGGCAGCGGAGCCCGTGCACGGCGAGACGCCGAGCAGGGCGACGGGACTCTGCTCTCCCACCTTGTGCGCGCAGCAGAACAGCCTGCACGGGCAGCGGGACCAGCATCCAGCAGCCCCCAAAACCCGTGTTTGTGCCACCGCCGCAGAGGGACTCCTGAGATCAGTACCCGTGTTCAGGATGCTGAGCAAAGCCACACTGAATCGTGAGTGCAAAGGCATTGGTTAACACGTTAAATAAAAGCCCAGCTCGCTGCAGAGCCGGCAGCGCTGCTTCCCTGCTGTTAGCAGCTTCCAAGGGAGCTCTCATAGTTCGGTGCAGCTCGTTCAAGTTGTGTGTTCCTGGGCTCAGGTTGCCTTATGCAGCTAGGTGTGTGCAAAATAGAACCCCAGATTATTACCAGAATTGTGGTCTTCTGTACAGTTACATTAAAAAAAAAAAATGCACTTAGAGTGCAGAGTTGGATGTATGCTTATTAATGAAAAACAGCCAAGGATAAGAATAATGTGATTATTTCTTGCTGGAATTCTCCATTTCAAGCTAACACTCAGGGGTCTTAGAGGAACTGGAATCTCTGTTTGAGTCAGGGCACACCTGCAGGGAGCAAGTCCTCCTTCTGGATGAGAACATGTGAGATGCTCTTAAGCGGACCAGTGATAATACCCACTGTCTCTTCCTTCTTGCCATAAAACAATCCAGTTATCATTGCAATTCTCACTTTTTTTTTGCCTTTTTTCTCTCTCTCCTTAGGCCTGTGTATTTAGCTGCTGATGACTATCCACACCAATCTAGTAGCAAGAGGGTCCTGAAGCAGCTTGCACTTTCTTAGCTTTACCTGGTGCATTATCCATAGTGAATTATCTTCGCTGCATCTATGCTTTGGGAGGCAGGAGAGTAGAGCAGACGAAAGAGGGGTGCTGGCCGGGGCAAATCAGGAGAAAACCAAAAATGGTGGCTCTGGGGCTTCTCTGTAGGTGAGTGTCATTTCTGAATCTCTTCCACGTGCGAGGGGCCTGCTCTTTACCTTGTGCAGGTAAAGAGCCTTGTTGTACCGTACCCATGTCCTGGCCACAGACGTGATTCCTCCTCCTCTCCAATGCCTTTAGAACCAGCAGCTTGGTGCCTCTGTGGGGAACATGGTCCGGTACCCGGTACCCATTCCTTGCCTGTTTAATTCCATGCTATCTCTTAACTAGCTACATAGGTTAGGACATTGCTTCTGTTTCAATGCATTTCCAATTCTTTATTTTTTTTTTTTTTTTGTAATGTTTCTCTGAAGCTGTTTCAGCTCTCCTGCACCTTCAGGCACAGCAATGTACCGGTAGTTACAGTCACAGGTAGTTAAAGTCAAAGGTGCCTCAGGCTCCCCACTCTTCCTGGTAATCCCTGTGCTTCCAAAGCAAGGAGGAGGTTTGTCCTTTTGCCCACATCCTCGCTGCGAGAGTTTATATACAGGTGATTTTCTGCTGTGATTTTGTAAACTTGTTTTGGAGTTGAGCTAGCCCTGTCCTCACAGCTGGCTGACTTGGTTGGGATTTGCTCCCATTTGCAGAGTAGCCAGGTTAGCCCGTCTCTCAAACCCACCCTCTTCATTATTTGCTGCTCTTCCAGTCTTGTGTCACCAACCTCCTTCATTCCTTATGATTTTTGTCTTTTCTTCCAGGTCACCAGGGAGTAGAACATTGACCTGCAACCCGAGGCCCTGCTCGGGACACCCCCGCCTGCTCAGCGAGGGACCTCTCCGTCTTTTGGGGCCTGTTAGATCATTTCTAGAGGATTCGTATGCGCCAGGCTGACTCTCTCGTGTTGCCCTAGTATCTTGGCCAAAATGTCAGGCAGCTACCAAGTCTTTGTAGAAATATATGTCTATTACCTCAGTACTATTACATTTATTGGCCACACTAATTGTATTTAGAGAAAAGATGTCAAACTAATTTGACGAGCTCTGGTTTCCATAAACCTTTGCTGCTCAGTATTAGTTGTATTACCTTCCTTTAATTTTTAATTGATTGAATTCCATATCTGCTCTTCCATTATTTTACCTGGACTGCTCCTCATTGTGTAGGTCAGTGTTTGCTTGGCCCTTTCCATTTACCTTCCTAAAGTATTGCCGCTGCATTTTTTTTCATTCATCTGTTCCTATTCCAGTATCCAGAGAGTTCTTGAAAAGCAGAGCCATGATCCTTTTCTTTTAAAATTCATAGATGAGAATTTTTGGGATCAGCTAAATTTAAAACATTCAACTTTAGCAGCTGCTTGGTTATTTTTCCCTAGTAGGGAATTTAAATATGTATTAGCCAATAAAGCCTTTTCTGCATTAATATTGACAAGTCCACCTCCTATTTCTAGATAGCAGTGTTACAATGACTTTGTTCTTAATGCACTTAGAATTTGTTATTGCCTTCTGCTCATCACAATTTCTCTTGTGTAGTTATCGTTTTCTACAGTTTCTAGTTTTTGATTTATATTTATTACTACCAGCTTTTTTCCTTCCGTTTCTATTTGTGTGTGTGTGTGTGTTTCATTTATTCTGGTTGCTCTGACTTCCCCTGAGCCAGGTTGAGTTCCTAACCGTTGTGGCCTTTTTTTTTCCTGATTGTGGCTTTTGGGCATCTAGTAATACATTCTTAAGTAGCTCCCAGTTATCATTCATGTTTTTCTATTTAAATTCTTTCCCCTAACTGATTTGGTCCATAATTGTTTTCAGCTTTGGGAAACTGCCTTCCTAAACTACCACGCGGATAACTTACTAGTCTGAGCTTTGCTCTGCTTGCGTGATCGTGTAATCAAGTCACGATCACTTGTATATGAGTTACCGCTAATTTTTAGGTCTGTGAGGGGTTCCTCTTTATCTGTCAGAATGAGGTCTGGCGGAGCATTCCCCAGCGCTGGATCCAATCTTGGTTGCGTTAGGGAATTGCCGGTTATAATTGCTGGGAATTCCTGGGATGTTTCCTCCGGTGTCGCTCAGGTTGGTGCCGCGGGCGGGCCTCGCCTCAGCCGTGAGTCACAGCTCGCCGCTTCAGGCCAGGCGTTCTCCTCGGCCGGCAGCTGCTGCGGGGCTGCCGGCCCCCGCCGCCTCTCAGGCTTTTGTGTGAAACTTGGCCGCTTCTTCATCTTTGTCCCAGCCCTGGGGCAGCTCCAGGGACAGGCGCAGGAGCGAGAACAGGGCTCGGTCTGATCGCTGCGGATGGAGACGCTCTGCACCCGGAGCGGTGCTGGCCCGAGGGCCCGGGAGCTCCCGCGCCGGAGCCCGGCTCCGCGGGAAGATGCGGCCGCGTCCCAACCCGTGGCGGTGGCAGCAGTGAGCAGGGGGACCCACACGGCGCGAGCAGAGGGCCTGGCGGGTCTGCTCGGAGAGGACGGAAGGCAGCGGATGGTGCCCAGCGAGACGAGCTCCCGGCTCCCTGCCCTCTGCTAAACCTCCCTGACCCGGTGGCACTGCTGGCTTCAGTGGAGCCACCTGCGTGCAGGGACGGGGCTGCTCCGTGCCGGCCTTGGCTTTTCCAGCTCTTGTTCTCAGCTAAGACTGCTTCAAAGCAAGTGGGACCCCTCACACACACCCTTTCTGCTGCTGCCTGTCACGCTGTAATTTATGCTTTCCAAAGTCTTCTTTGAACTATCTTCTTCTCTTGACTGATTTCTTTTTTAAGGAAAAAGAAAATTTGGAGACTTCCCAGCCCCCATTTATTTAAATCACAAATCTCGGTCACTACTGGGAGCTGCATCTCTTTTCTTTGATGAAATGGTAAACTAGGATTGTAGCCAACACCTATAAAAGCGGCATTAGTAGAGCTGTAAGGATCTAATGGCCGTGAGCTTAAACTCTGTGTATAATGCCGTAAATTTTACAGTCCACATTTTCAATGTAAAAATGGAAATGAGATACAATAAGCAGCTCCCCCAGGGTAGCAGTATAAAACCTACAGTAAATTCTCACTGCGTAAAAAGGGAAAAAAAAAACATCACACCTGGTTGGTGGCTACTGTAATGAGGAGGCGCTTCCTGCTTACCTGGTTGTGGGCAGGACTTGGCATAGAAACGCCCAGCCCAGAGAGCCGGAGCCACCTCTCCTGGTGGCCCTGTTCCCCCCAGGGCCTTGGGAAGGCGTTTGTAGGAGCCCCGCTCTGGTTGCTCCCACCTTCCCGCCCGTGGGGACGCGGAGGTCTCGCACGAGCGGGTGCCCTTGCTCTGCGGCCGCCCTCGGTGACACGGGACAGCCCGTCCTGCCCGGCGCGACCCGTCCTGGCAGCGGGCGCCGTCCTCGCCGCCTGCCGAGAGCCCGCACCCGCCTGGGCACGGCAGGCAGCGCCGCATCCCCTCCCGGAGCCACATGAATGATTATAAAAAGTGCTATTTTTGAAGACATAGTCGATTATGCATTTGACAGAAGGTTTTAGGAAATAGGCAATGTGGGATGTACTGGGAGGGAAAAAAAAATCAATCTGTGTATTTGTCTTTTAACTAGTTGGAGACACATTGGCACATATTTTTGGCACATTAATGAATTCTGCCTTATTTAATCTCTGCTACTCTCATAATCTGAATTTGTGTTCCATTTGGGTGTTAAAAATCAGAAAGTCAGCGAGCGAAGTTTGGAGAGGAAGTTATAATCAGCGCGGGCTCGTGGGCGCGCGGAGCCGGCACGGCTCGCGGGGGAGCGCGCGGCCAAGGGGCCAGCAGGGCCGGCGGGGCCGAGCGCCTTCCTCGGCACCGTGGGCTGAATATTTGGGGAAGGCAAAAGAGGAAGAGCTGGAGAAAGCAGCCCAGTTTGGAGCACGAATAATGGAGCTGCAGGTGGCAACAATATCAGTGGAGAAGCTGGATGACCGACTTGTTTTTATCGCTGTGAACTTGCTCCAGCTGTAGGTTAGCAGGATAACTGGGGTCAAAGCCCACGCTGCTGGCCTGGATGGGGAACCAGAGCTCAGCGGTGCGTTGGGGACACGTAACTGGAGGTGGCCCCAGCTTGAGTGTGGAGCAGTCTCAGTGAAACGCAGGCGTTTCACAGGTGCGCGTGAATTGTTCATGATGATGATGAGGAGGGGGAAAGATGGTGACATTTGTTTTTTTTCTTTTTCTCCCTGGTTGACAAAGCCAATTTGTTTTGACAGTGTCAAAATAACAGGCATCCAGAGAATTGTTTAGAAAACTCAAAAAGGTGGCTTTGTCACAACCATTTTTTTCCATGTGAAATTGTCACTTTTGATTAAACGTTTAATCTGGAATTTTTAGAAAAAATAGAGAAAAGTAGGACGTGTAATTCTATGTAGTTTTGTCTTATTATCAATATTTTTGTACAATGCCTCATATTGTCCTCTCTTCTCACCACTCCCGTCCTCCGCCTCTTTGTTCTGACTAAGATTGGGTCCAAAAACACAGTTAATTTAAACCCACTGCGTAGGAAATGCTGAAAATTTGGGTTTTATTTTGCTGCTTTTAAGACAAAATATTTTGAAGACATTATCAACAGCCGTATCAGTCACTGAAATTGTTTTCATTTCTGCATTTTGTCTCCACCTGACAGCAAAGCCAAGTTCCAGAACAGAACCAAATTTCGCACAAAATGCAACTGTTGAGGTCTGCTGTGGGGCCTGGGGATTTTTGTTTAATATTTGTGAAGGGAAAGGGGTGAGCAGTGTAGGCACGACGGGTATCATCAGTGCCAAACTGAGGCGGGAATACGTTATCCCTAGGGAGATGCGGGACGCAGGGCAGGGTGTGAACTCCAAATTCCAGCTGGCTGCGGAGGCACCTTTGGAAACCCAGCTCATGATGGGCTGCACGGCTGGCCTCGAGCGAGGGGGAAGGAGAGGAGGAGGCCAAGCTGGTGCCGCAGGAGATGGGAATGGAGGTGAGTGAGCGCCGGGGCGCTGCGGCAGGCATGACACGGCCCCGCTCGCAGCCTCACGAACGCGCACTTAGCCGCCCGGTTTATGGGAAGTCCAGCTGTCCCCGCTCTTTGAAGTGCCTTCTCCGGCACTAACAGATGTTCAGCATCCCTTGCCGCTGCAATCAGGATGTCCTTGGGCGTCCTCAGGAGGCAGCGTACCTGCGCGCGGGGCCCCGGGAGGCTGCCGGTGCGCACGGAGCCGGGACGCAGCGCTGCACAGGCTGCTCCCGTTCACCGCCCGAGCTCCCGCGGCAAAAGTGAGCTCTGTTTGCAGAGCTCTTTGGAAGAGCCCGCGTGTGTGCACGACTGCCTTCCATCTGATGCCTGACTCGCTGTGCGTTTGGTTTCTCGCTGTGCTCGTGCTTGAATTCCTCCTTATTTAGTGATTTCTTTTTAGGTGGATGTGCTTCTGGAAATTGGTAAAGCGGCACAGATACTGCTTGCAAGACACAAGTTTTAATGCAGTCTAGGTCACTAGAAATAACCGTGTCATTTAATCCTCTGTATCAAAACCGCTGCCTGGGAGGAAGCTCCTCTCTGCACCGTGTCCCCTGGCCATGGGAGCAGCACGTGTGGTTGCCCTGTCCACCAGCTCCTTTTTGACAGCCCAATCCCTCCTATACCCGAAATGCCCCATTCTTCCCCAGCAATAGTTTTCCCATTAAATGTGTGAAGCTCCTTTTGGCTTTTGTTTGCCTTGTCACTGGTGCAAACGCTGCTACTAGTGAATAATGATAGACACCCTGCCTCTGTTAATGACAGGAAGGGCAGTGTTTTAATGCAAACCTGGTAATAAGAAAACTATATATTTAATTTACTGTAGTTTATTACCTATTAAATTAATGTCCCATGCATGTGGAATGCGGCGAGGCTTTGTCCGAGCTGCTTGGTAGGCAGCTTTTCCCGAGTTCGCCCCCGATATCGCATCCGTTTCACAGGGGTGAGGGCTGCTCTTCATGCGGAGCCGCTGCCGACCGTCCTTGTCGTCCCCCTTCCCTCTCGTGGTTCCACCTTTCCCGTTCGGCACCCGGCACCATGGGGACATGGGGACTCCAGGCCCATCTCCCTTCACACACTCAGCCCTTGCTTTGTATCAAGCCAAGACGAGGAGCACTGGCTTTTTCTATGGAAAAATAGGCTTCTACACGTGCCATTTTTCCTCTAAGGACGTGTGATTGCTCACAAAATTCATCCTAAGTGAATACACTAGTGAATACACTAGTGAATACACTAGTAAAGCCATATGTAAAGTCCTCCTTTGCTAAATCCTGGTCTACCTTTCTGTTCTGGGTGGTGCTGGTGGAACAGGGCAAATGTATTCAACACCCAGCAGCGTTCTCATCGTTTGCGAGGTGTTTTTCTTTAAAAACACTGTGTAATGAGAGCTCGTCCACAGCAACAAGCAGGGACCCGGCTGCTCCCTTTGAGGGTCTGGTCAGGCTGGTACTACCCTTCGGTGATGGGGTCTGGCTCAATCTCTCAGCTCCTGCGCCTGGCTACAGCTGGGGGCTTTGGTGCTTTTGCTGGGTGTTTTGCAGGTGTTTTGCCACCCATAACAGGTGAAGGTGTTCTGGAGACCCCCTTATACTGGTTATATGGAGAGTAGTTGACCCCAAGGTGACTGTAGATGCTGATCTCCATCTTTTCTGGCCTGAGAATTTTGACATTCGTGCAAGGTTTTCTTTTTTCCTAAATTACTAATATATACTTTCATTCTACTTTCTCTTTTTATATAAAATACAAACACGAACACACACACATATATATGATATGTATGTGCATCTTGCGGCATTTAAGGCATTTTGCTTGTTGACCAGGCAGCAGTGATTTCCTTGTACCAAGGAAATGCATCCAAACTCAAATGTGGCTTTTAAAATCCTTCCTCTGGGGATTATTTATTCAGTTTCCATGCTTGGTTTGCACTGATGTCGGTGGGGATTGCTGTCGCAGAATGATGAAAACCAAACCCATGGACCCTGAAGCAGGAAAACAGTTGATGCGACGTGTTGTTAGTCTTGCCTTCTGGCTGCCATTCCAGAGGAAGGACTGAGCCTATGGAATATCAGGCTAATGTAAAAGTTACCCGTTCTTTTAAGTTAGAGTCAAGTTAAGTTAGAGTCAACCACCTGCCCCACTGCAGCGGGAGCCTGGGGTAGAATTGAAGATTGATCCATGTTCAGCCAATTTCCTCCTTTCCAATTTCCTTCCTTTCCAAAGGAAAGGGAGAATCCTTTCACCAGTACATCGCTCCCAAGGTCACGAGCACAACGAATCCGCAGCCAAAAGAAATTCATCTCCATGTTCCCTGGTTTGTCGCTTTGTGTCTAGTTGGCCACATTCAGATCTCCGTTAGGCCAGTGAAAATTAAGAATAATCCGACCATACTTGTAACTGCTCGATCTGGTAGAAAGGTTGTCCAAATACAGTGTCTACCTCTCTCTGTGTGTTTATCTATCTATGTATGTGTATATACATATGCAAACATATATATACACATATAAAAATGGGTCCATGTGTGCTTATATATAAATATATGTGTATGTAAGTGATTCCTACCTCAAACTACCTTTCCCAAAGCTGGAAAGATGCCGAGAGGGTCACACTTAGTGGCAGCGTTAGAGGAGTGTCCGGAGCGCGAGGTGGCAGGGAAGGGCGCTGCATGGGCGGTGTGCAAGGAAAGGGGCTGCAACGTGAGGTGTTTCTCTCCGTGTCCCAGGTTTTTCTCGTGCCTGCAACATTTGCATCATGCTAGAGATGAAAGCAAAGTTTGGTTGCTCAGAGGAAATTCGGCAAAACCGTGAAGGCTCAAACGGGTGGAACGCAAAACCTGCTGGTGGCACTGACCTCCTCATGCTTCACCTTGCCAGTAGAAGTGCGTGAGTAAAGGTGATGTTCCTGCAAGGCGGCTGGTGCTGTGACCCATTCTAACTAATCTGCCCATCAGATCCTATTAAGCACTTCCAAATCCACCAAATTGCCACTTTTCTTGAGGCACAAATATAAATATATACAAAGGTGGTGGATCGCAGCCCTCTGTCGATGCCTCTGTGGGCAACCGCTGGCCGCGCTGCCCTCTGCTTGGGTCCCCCCAAGCACCCGTTGAGGGTCCGTCTGGCCCCGACGCGCAACAAGCCTGGAGGGCATCGCCCCCCTGTCACCACCTCCCTGCTCCGAGGCCTCCCTGTTGCGGCAGGAACTTGGAAACGACGTGTATCTAAATGGGTGCAAAGCCCTGGTTTGATCCTTTGGCTCGGACCATAAAATTATTTCCCCGGTTCCTTGGACTTTTGGCGTATCATTAAGCGCTTAAGGGCTCGACCGCCTCCGCGGGCGCGACTGAAGTTATTCCAGGTGAGGCGGTGCTCGCTGCGACGGGCTGCGGAGCGGCGCCGCCTCCGCTGCTTGTGTACACACCATAAAGAAGCAGCAAGGGGAGATGAAAGTGGGGGCTGCCTCGCTGCTCGGGAGCTATGGCCGAGTCCATAAAAAGGTGCAGTCCTAAAAGTTTATAAATAACTTAAACTATCTTTACCTTAGGTCGCTTTGGTGGAGGCAGTTAATGGCAATGAAGAGCTTTAAAATATATAAGGGAAGGAAACGGCTGATGAAGCGGTGAGGCCGGGGGTAGTAAGGCAAAGGCCCTTTTGGCTCCCCAGTACCTTGGTTCCAGGGCTGGGGGTGGCCCTGCTGGTGAAGGAGAGGCTCTTCCAAGGCATCTAGGGCACGGCTTTCAAACACAGAGTGAGATGTGTGAGGGATGGTTTGAAATTGCCCACGGCTGTCTGCGTGTACCTGCGAAGCGGCCGGCTCTGGAGAGGCGCCGGCGATGATTGATGGGTGCCTCTGCAGAAACCCTCTGCTCTCTGTAGCGGCAGCTGAAGCTCCGTCCTGGCTTGTAGGTGGTGCGAAAGCCTGTTCAGTGGGAAAGCAAAGGTTGTTTTCTCCCTTCTCTTACACAATAGCACGGCAAGTGCTCCGGGAAGGGAAGCGCTTTGCAGTTTGGACAGCCCGAGCGGTGCCGGCCTTGCTGGCCCCTTGCTTGGACGCCCTGCAGACCCCGGCCCCTTAACTCATCCACATCTTTGGTCTCCTGTTGCTGAGAGTCGCCCCCAGAGCATCCCTGGCCCCATCCCTCCTCCCCACGTGCCTCCCCTTGCAAATAATCCTGCCTGAAACACCCCGAAACAACGTCTTGCCCAAGAGGAAGGCGCTTGTTGATTCACTGGGTCATGGGGAACACAAACTGCGAATATATCGTCCGATCTCCTTACCAGGTGTATGCTATAGAGTGCAAACTCTGGCAAAAAAATGTATTTTAATCCATTAGCCTTGCAGGCGTAATTAAACAAAAATACGCACCAATCTCAGCCCCGCCACATAAAATTGTCACCTTGTGTTTCACGAATGGATTAAGCATCGCAGAGCAATTGTCCTTGGCTGGAGGTCCGTGTTCTTATGCGACGGTGCCTCCCGCACAATCATTGCGGCGCAAACGTGTTTACTAACATTATTTTCCTTGCACTAGTTTTTAATAACATTCTTTGGGGAACAGTTCCACTTAAGAATTGTAAATTACTGGATTTTTTTTTTCAGACACATAAACATCGGCACTTGTGCTCATGAATGTATTTTGCCGTTTCTTTGTGCGTGCTGTGTTGTGGCTTGGTAGATTATGTGAGGCTCAAAAGAGAATAAGTGTAGCTTTTTCATCTGGAGCTGATAGTAAATTAATCTATTTTCATGAGCATCTACACATTTTTGAGGTTTCTCCATGCAAGTGAAAGAGGAATCAGCTCTCTCTCTGTTAACCCTCTTTTGTTTTGAAAAGCGAGATCAGTATGGCCCTCCGTTTTCTTTGGCAATTTTTCTTTACTCTTCCCCCATTTAACAAGTATGAGTACAGCTAGAGTTTAAAGAACATTTCTGATTTTTTTTTCTCCCACAAAGCCCAGAATTTGGTGAAGTGCATTTTTTTTTATATATAAAAGCTCTTCTTTTTTCATTGATTTAATGATGAGAAATGAAACATTCAGTGTGCTAAAGGGGAGAAAAAAACACGACCGCAAATACAAAAAATTCCACAGATTTCAAGAAAAACAATGGGGAAGAACTAATAGGAATTGCAGAGACCTCTTAACCTCTTGCAAGCAGATCTGGAGTGTCCTTCGGTGCAAGGAAAGGGGAGGACAGACGTGTGCGCACCAGGTGAGCTGCAGCCCGCTGCCTGGAATTCCGTGGAATTCCATTTGCAAGGGAACACATGATGGGGCATTTCTTTCCTGCTTGCAGTTGCCAGTTGCCATTAAAATGGGAAGTTATTTATTTTTCCTCTCCTCCTTTTGTATTGTCTTTACGAATGCAAATTGTTTTTAGCGTTATGGAAAGAATGTCATTAGGAGACAAATACTCAGACCCAGTGCCAGTGATCCCCAAGGTTAAAAAGGTATTTGAAAACAAAGCAAAATATTACAAGGGGATTCAAGCATTATGTGGCAGGCACAAAAAGCCACACTAAAGATCAATCATTAAGTGCAGAATTTTCAGCTTATTATTTACCTAGGCTGTTTGCAAAGGGATTGAAAATGGAGAAAAAAAATTGTTAAAGATTTTTTCCCCCTCTCCAAATGTTAGTGCTTTCCTTGGTCTGAAACAAAAAAGCTTCAGGATCTCACGAGCTAAACTCTGTTCTTGTTTGCACCTGCCAAGCCACACGTAAGCCGGCAAGCTGGCATGGGTGGAAACTGGGAGAAAATGTCAATCTTGGCGCTCGGTGCCAGAGAGCCCCCGCGCGCCGTTGGAGAGGTGGGTGATGCATCCCGAGCAGCTCCCGCCTGAATCCAGGTTTCCAGGTCTGGACTGTTGGACGGGGGAAGCGCTTCTCCAGGGTGGGCTCGGGGGGAGCCTCCACGTGTGCTGGAATTCGGACAGGGATTTGGTGACCAAGCGTCAGCTTTGAGCTGCAGGTGACTTTGGACGTCTGACAACGTTGCTCATCGTTTCGCCGTGCTGAGATGTCCATCTCGGGCCTTGTGGCCCCTCTCACTTGAACTTTGATATGGGGTTAGTAGCGCAGGTCCTAGCTGCCCTCCAAAACACAGGGTCAGGTACGTTACATTTCCAGGAATGAGAACGATTCTTTCTTATAAGAGAAACCTCCTGTCCTAAGGTGCAAATTCAAGATAAAGTTGGAGTTCGTGCGTGGGTACAGACCCAGTTCGGCCCCATACATGAAAGGTCTGTCACCACGAGCATCCCAGGTTCAGCTGCTCGTTTCTGGTGTCCGGGAGCTCTACTCAGTCACTGCAGTTACAGTGACTCCAGGCAGACAAGATGATTTTGGAAATGGTAGGAAAATCATAATCCTAAGAAAAAAAATGGTAGACTTCTTTCCTGCAATGCCCCTCTTGGCCTGAATAACGTTTCTGAGATTGGGCCTGGTTTCTTGCATCGTTTCTGTGCAGGTCTTGGAAACGTGACACTTGGCACTTACGTGTAGCAGTTTCTGGACAGCTTGGAAAGAAAAATGAAAAAAGATTGAAAATACGAGCGTTTCCTTCCGGAAAGCCACGGTAAGAAAACACTGGGGCACTAACGCCAGGTGGGAAGAGGAGCAGGGATGGATCTGGCCCCACAGAGGGTTCTCCCCTCGAGTCGCCCCGTGGTGGCAGGGCCAGGTCCCTGCAGTGTGACACGGAGCTCTGGCGCGACCGGGGAAGCGTCTCTGCATCCCCCAGCAGGCAGAAGTCTCCGCGTCTGAGGGATCTGCGCAGTGAGACTAACTCGGAGGAACTTTGGCATTGATTAAGCAGGTCACATCTGATGTATTATGCATAGATGAGCCAAAGAAGTGCTAGTCTTCACAAATAAATATGATGAGGCGCTATACGTTTCTTTGTGAAAGCGAGCAGTCACTTGGGCTCAACAAAAAGTCATTAATACGGCCTTAAAACTGTACCTCCGTGAATACTTAAGGCTAGCATGAAATAATACCCTATATTGGTCTTGAACCGCAATGAATAATATGATTATTTTTACTTTGCAAGAGGTCACAACAAATGTTTGAGATTTAAGCTGCTATAACTACAAATTTAGCAGAAAGTAGGCATTTAATGATAGATTTCATTGCTGTGGTTTAGGTTTTATTTTGAATGTTTGTTTTGTCTTAAAAACACTAATGCTAAAATGTTGTCTCAAATCTTTATTTTCAAATTACTTATTATATTGCCATAAATTACAGGGTGCTGCTAAAGCCAGATTTAAAAGGAGGCATACTTGACTTTCTCATCTTTCTAAAAATAGTGCAACACTTACGAAACAAGAATCATCATTAAGAAAAGTTCTTTTTATACAGCTGAAGTCACCAGTGCCGAGCGGGTGGCTCTCCTCCAAGTGGCACAAGGGACTGCTCCAAATTTAGGGCCCTAATGGTAGAGGTTAACTTTAGGAAGTCCACGTATAACTGTAATCTATAATTCCACCACAATTACAATGTTTTCTCTCAAATGATAGTGAAGTCCCCAGGGCAGATGCTAGCAAATACCTTGTAAAGATGTTCTTATGGCTTTCGCTGTTTTGATGCCGCTGCCTTTTCAGCACATGTCATTAGCGTCGGCAGAGGAGCCGCGCCGTGACCCGGGCGCCGGCAGCGCGTGGGCCGCCGCCGCCGCGAGCGGGACGTGCCACGTCGGCGAGGTGACCGGCCAGCAAAGTTCAAGGGACCCTGGGCGAGCGCAGCGGGGCCGCGAGCGCCGTCTCCTCGTCACGGTTTTAGAGAGGAAGACCGACACCTGGGCGGCCTGGAGAAGAGCCTGGAGCTGCTCGGATCTGGTAGGGGCGATGCGAGGGCTGTTGCCGGCCGCGCTGCATCAGCCGGGCACACGGGGAGCTCTGCACCTCGCTGTCCCTGCCCGCGTGGGGCTGCCGAGCCGTGCTGTGCCGTGCCGAGCCGAGCCGTGCCGAGCCGTGCCGAGCCGTGCCGTGGGCTCCTGGACTCGCACACAGGGGTGGCCCGCGCTCCGCCGGGAAGACAAAGGCTCCCGGTGCAGCATCAATCTGCTGCTCTTCGCAGGGCTGTCTCTTCCCCCCTTTGTCAGTCAAAGGTGTCAAAGTCTCTCCCCTCTGTCTCCCCCCGCCTAGCCGAGTTGAGTAGTGTCAGTCATTCCTGTTTTTTTTTTTTTTTTCCTTTTTATTAATGATTTTGCAAGGCTATGTCATTACTGTGCTATACATTTTTATACAGATGGCACGACTGTGCATTTTAATGGCAAATCTGTTTCTCACATAACGTCTGAACTGCAAAAAGACTTTGACAGACTGGTTCAAGGAAAACAAACTGGTTTTAAATGTAGCAAAAACTAAAACAATGCCTTTTGGCTCTCCTAATCATCTGAACTCAAAGGAGGATTTTATTTGGAAGTCAGAAATCTGAAGGAGGCTGGTGGACCCGACCTGCGTGTTGGAGGAGGTAAGGGAAAAAGACAAAAAGACTCGTCCTTCACAGGCCTTTTTTGTTCAACAAGATACAGCAGTTCTTCCTTTATCCTCAGATTCAGTGTTGGATTGGAATTGCATTTGGCCTGCTCATCTGTAACTGGAGACTTCGGGGCTCTGTTGAACTGCAAAAGAAATTGGGGTGTTAGGTTTGTAGATCTAAAAAGTAGAATGTAGAAAAATCACAGAAAACTAAACATTTTATGTATATTTTTACCACCAAAAGCAAAGTGCAGAATATGTATTTGTCCATTTTTGGAGAATCCTATTTCTTCTCGGTCTCCTTTGCATGTTATTTTCTTTTACGCCTGTCCAAGTGCAGACAGTTCCAAGTGGCCCTGTTCCCTAAAGCCACCTGTCCCTGCGTGCCTCTGCCACCACGCAATTTCACGTGCAGTTTGCTATTTGTACCCCGGATTCAAAGAACTTCACTGCTCATTGCTTAGGTGCCTCTATTCACAGGCAGTGAAGCGCAGGGCTTTGCTGACAATGACCAGGAGGAAGGAGAGGGAAAGTGCGTTCTCACCAGCCCTGCACACCAAAACATTCTCCGTGAGGACCTCAAACCACGTCAAATCCTCGGGCACATCCTTGCAGACGCTGGCTGCGGCGCAGTGTAAGAATAGCAATGCACTTGCTGGAGCTCCTGCTCCATCTCCTTGCAGCCCGCACGTGGGGCAAGCGTCAGACGAGCGTCACGTGGCCCTTGACCACAGCTGCATTTTATATCCACTTCCGCAGCATGTGCGCAGGACCAGAAACATAAATCATTGGAGAGTTGTTTCAAGAACAGCAGTGTATATAATTAAAAAGGCATCTTTTACAGCATTCTTTCATGACAAAGTGTTATGTCATTTTTGTTTCATCATAAATAAAAGGGGCGTTGGATAAATTCTTGGCACGATGGGAAAGCTGCCAAAAATGAATGTGGCTTGAATTTATGGGAAATGATTATTATTTTTATTCACTATGTTATAGGGAAGGCATCCTTTTGTGTGGCAAATAGCTTCCTCTCCCAGCCCTAAATGTGTGGCAGGTGAAAACTATTGGACGGTGACATCACGCTGGCAAGCTCTTAAAATTATTCCAATATTTTTTCACTGAAGAGCTTGTCCTTCCTGAGGACTGTCCTTCAGGTTCAAAGCCAGATTTTCCCAACTTGAGTGCTCCATCTGATTCGCCCACTGTTTTAGGAAGGCTGCAAGGATGTAGATATCACAAAAATACAGTACAGGTAAAAATGGAGCAGAGCTGTAATATAGTAAAGTACCAAAGATTGGGGTCAATATGCCAAGCACTTCACTAAGTACCACAAACACAGAATATTTCAAGAAGAGCTGATGTTGTTATAATCTGGTTGTTCATTTGAGACAAATTAACTGAACCGAGTTTCTGCTTGTTTTTTGTTTGTTTTAAATGATGAACAGAATTTTAAAAGCATTTAATGAGTATTGACATTTGACAAGCACCATGCAGCAAGATTTTGAGGTGTCAGGGTGCAGTTAGAAAATAGTATGTAAGTAGAAGCAGGTAGATCCTCTTCACTTTGCAACACTGACCTGCACACGCTCCGGCAGGCCCAGTTCTTGTTCCCTGCATCTCTATCATTAACCGGCATGAAAAAGAATAAAATAGGTGATTTTATGATCGGTATCTACTTGAGATTGACATAAAAACCTAAGAAATGCATCCAGGAGCATTTCAGTGACATCTAAATGTGAAATCACTTCAAGCTTGTGTGCAAACGTTCCCGCTGACCTCTCTGCGGGCTGAATTTTGCCGGCATAAGTGATTGCAGAGTGCGGATGTGAAGAATGCGGCCGTGAGACATGTTGCAAACGTATCCGGCGAGAGCAGAACTGATTGTTTTGAGGAAGGCCAGAGATTTCCTATAAGTCGATAGGACGGTTTGTGAAAAGAGGGAGTATACAGTGATTTCATCCGAAGCAGCAGCCTGTAGCTAGTTAACTCCAAGTCAAAATACAGCGGCGTGTAGCCACAGGTGAGCTGTTCAAAGGCCTCGTTAACGACTCCTGGACATGGCATGTAGGACTGTGAGAGCTCAGCTAGGAACTCGCTTTCCTTTGGAATATTTTGCTCCTGGTTGTCTCTAATCCCATGGCTGTGGCGAGCTGCACTTTTCCAGATGCTGATCCCTGTGGATTCGTACGTGATTCCAAGGACGAGCGCTGACTGGCACTTGGGACAGTTAAACGACTGCCTTTTGGCAACACGGCTCCGTGGTACTAAATATTCCAGTGTAGGAGCTGCAGGATTGTCAAGGGCCCCGTCTTTATGGATCAAGGTGGTAAGAGATGGCCCCCATCCCCAACCTTTGCCCAGAAGTTAGTGGTGCTAAAGTTTATTGACTGTCTAGTCCCTGTTTCCGCAGTGGAAAGGCACTGCTCTTCCCTGCTCAGCGAGGAGCTACAAAGCCACCTTACTGATAAGCGGTTGTAATTTTTCATCACTTTTTGGTTTTTGAGAAAAATGTCTTTGACTTGATGGAAAATTTGCACTGCGGGCAGCAATGCACTGCGCTGGGACGCCGAGAGCTTCCAGCCACCCGAATCGGCGGCAGAAACGCCAGGGGTTTTGGAGAGAGATTTGGCCTCCTCTTGGCGTTGGCCTCCTTTTGGAGTTCCCATCAAGCCACGTCTGTCTCCTAGTTGCTCTGTTGGTTTGTATCTTTGCGCCTAAATAGGAATATAAAAGCTCATACTTTTAGAATAATGACAGGGGAGGCCTGGGAACCCTTCTCTTCTGTTCTCTGCAAAAATACCAACTTGTGGGGTCAGGGGAGTCCACGGAGAATAACACGCATTAACATTTTAGCACTTGTGCGACCTTCCCACGCGCATGTTTGCTATTATTTGTAGGAGCTCCCCTTGGATGATGAGCAGGATATAAAAAATTTAACCACACACACACACAATGTTTAAGGGACCGTTATGGGTTTAAAGGACCCAAAAAGCAAGGAATTTCAGCAGTGAGCAGCCTCCGTGTGCAGGGCTGGGGGTGCTGGGTTTCATTAGCAAAATCAAGGTGATGCAATTCAGCATCACCCCTCTGCTACCCAGGATGAGACCCGTTCTGCCCACGGCTTCTAAAACCCAATAATGTAGAGCAGGAGGGTGAGCACCGCTGCCCTGCGCATCCCTGCTGGGTTGGTATCAGATTTGGCTCCCACAAAATAAAGGACGTATTTGCTCCACCTTCCAACATACAAAAATGTGACACATTTTACCTTCTCAGTAAGAAAACGAGGCGGCTCCTGGGGAGCTAAGCAAATACTTGAGCATTGACACCATGTCCAGCTGACCACGACATTCATCTGAGCAAAACCATGGGCTGCACTGGCCAAAGCTGTGCTCATACCCCTTCTGAATGTGCTTCCCACAGCAATTCTAGTGGACCAGGAATTGTCCATAGACATTTCCAAGAATAATGACTAAATCTGAGCTGTAAGCTGCTCGCAGGCACAGTCGGGAGGAATTTTCCAGATTACTCAATGGGAATTAATAATCCTACTTGACTGACATAGACGATCTCGTGGCGTTTAGGGGGGCAGGCAGGCTGCTTCATCGGGTGAATCCTTGTGTCCGTGCGTGTCCAGCGGGAGCGCGCCAAGGACAAAAATGGCATTAACAACCCTTATCATTTGTGTGTGCCTCCTTCCTTCCTTCCTTCCCTCCTTCCTTCCCTCCTTCCTTCCCTCCCTCCCTCCCTTCCTTCCTTCTTTTCCTTCCTTTCTTCCTCCCTTCCTTCCTCCCTTCCCTCTTTCCTTCCAGGTAACAGTGTGGATCCAGAAGGGATGTGTCCGTATCACAGCGGCAAGTGAACCCACAGGACCGTCCCCAGTCTCCAAGTCAGTACCGCAGACTGAAGTCTCAGGACAACACGTGAAAAATCAGGTGCTTTAAAAAGCTTGTTACTCATTTTTGCCCTTTCCCACCCTACTTTTTCTTTTCTGGCTACTCGATGTATAAGTTGCAGGTGCTTAATGACACAAAACATGTCTCCTAATGCATTCTTGCCAAGTTGGGCTCAAAACTTCTTGAAATGTAAGTTCTGGAGTAAATGCAACACTGCATCTGCCTTGGATAAAATACTCGTCTCGTTCTGCCGCCTGGTATTTTAGCGCACGTTTTGGATAGTCTTTATCAAAGGCACCGCTGACGAGACTGCAGTTTGCTGTCTCTGGGCTCATAACGAGCACTCGTCTTTAATTAGCACCTTAGCTGTCCTCCTGCGCTATTCGCTTCTCCGCCTGTATCAATCTTTGCATTAGCCCAGAGCAACTTTTCTGTCAGTGCTGTGTGAATTCCAGCTCCATTTCCCCCTCAGAAACGGGATTTTACTGGGAATGCTGGCAGGGCCGCTCAACAGAAGGGCGGGTGGGTGCTGCTACTGTATATATCTGTTGTTGTCACATTGGATTTTGTGCAATAAAAATAAAACCCTTGGTCAGAAGTGTCATAAAAGTTTGATTGACTTTCCTCTTTAATTGCTTATCATCCTTGAAGAGACTTCTTGGCATTTAGAAGCCAGTGAATCTGTTTCCCATTTCTTTAGGCTTTATAAATACACCCTGTTTATATTAAAATGATAGACAAATATACATAAAGCTGGAAAACATGACCACAAACTCTTTTCCTCTCGCTATGCATAAAAAAGAAAACCCTAAAGACACTTTTATTGTTGCTAAACTTTTGCCCTTGGCTGGTAGAGCCTTCTTTATGTTTTAACGGATCCAGACATCCTTTTCATGTGGTCCTTGGATGTTCTATATTTTATATCTCTTGCGGCTTTATAAAAAGGGAAGAATGAGCTCGCTGCACAAACATATCTGACGGTAATTTAGTGTTTTTTCTATTTTTTTTTTCTTTTTGCAAGTCAGAAGTATTGTAATGTTTCCATTTTAGAAAGAAGAGTGTTCCTGCCTGTTCCGGGAAGCTGTGCCGAGGCGTTTGCAGGAAGGGAGCGAGCGGGGAAGCGGCTGGGACCGGCTGGGCTTCCCTTTTGGGGTGTCACAGACGTTCAGCCCTCAGGAGGAACCACTTAGCTGCAGGCAGAAGGTGTCTCCTGTTCAGGATTTGGAAGCTTAGCGTGTGAACCGCGTCCTTCGTGCGGTTAACGCTCTTCTTGCACAGCTGTATAAACCAGTGCATCTCCGTGGCCGCGGTGCCAAGGCCTGATGACAGGTATCCCGCTGATGACAGGTATCCCCCTGATGACATGTATCCCACTGATGACAGGTATTCCCAGTGAGGACGTTTTGCCTCTCCGGGAGGCCCTGAGGCTCAAAATCTCCCACCTGGCCACATGAGAGGTACCGTTTTGGTAAGAGAAGCAGGGGGAAGCGTTGTGGCTGTTAGGCAGGTGGTGGATTCCTGTCTTAAATTGAGGTTTAGCAGCTCAATGGCTGTTTCTGTTGTGCACGTTTTCTATGTCTTGCTGACCAGGCAGGTCATCTTGTTGCTGAACGGGGCAGCGCAGCAAGGGGACCCGTGCTGAGGATGTCGGGGTCAGCCAACGAGGTGACCGTGCTCGTTCTGTGCAAGCGGGGTGACAATTACACATTAATATATAGCTCCACCGGAGCTTCCTGCGCCTCTGCCAGCTCCTCTCGCGCTGCCATCGCGGCTCCTGCACAACAAGGTGGTTCCTCGAGAGTGAATCAGTGATTTTTCTCACGGTTTGGCACTTGGGTTGCAGTTTCCTTGTGAGATTAAAGGGATCTGACATCTTTCATCAATCAAGCGACTGCAGCAAACCTCCAATCCAAGTTGCGATGCCGTTCTGGATCCAAGATCAGTGCTCCAAGAAAAGCAAAGGTCGCCGTCTCCTGCCAGTTACTAAAATTAGCAGCCCGTTGGCACCGAGAGATCTCGGGAGTCTCAAGACTCCGCAGAAACAGTTGAACACGTTTGGAGAACAGGAGTGTTTTGACTGCAGGCTGGAGCAATGAGGTGCTCAGGTTTCCCTTCCTTGGAGGGTTCAGGAGGTGCTTTAGGAAAAGACTTGCATGATGTTTCATGGACATAAAAGAGGTTCCCTAGACCAGTATAATGTGCTGCAGGCTGTGGTGACCCTGTTAGCATCCCACAGTGAGCACTGAGGGACTCAGTATTTGTCCAAGCCCTCACGTTGTCTAACCCAGTGATAAAATATTGATAGTAGGAAGGAACCAAAAGTCATTTGTCCTAGTGGAAGGAGTATGAAGGTAAGTGATGTTGCACTGGAGATATTTTGGGGAGTTTTGGGTATCCATGGGTCCCCTGTGGTCTTGCAGATGCCATGAATGATGCAGTCTCACGCTACAAGTGACAGGTGAACATGGGGCAGTTCTTTTGCATATTGCCTCCCCTTGGTCCATTTTGTTGGCAAGTAAATACTATGAGAAAGATCAAATCAAATAAAGGAATAATCCCTTCCAAGATAATTCCCACAGCATCAATTTTATTAGCTACAGCAGTTTGCAGTGAGTATTTGCTGGGGTTTTGGGGTAGCTCTGGGGCTTGGCTTTGTGTTGGTGCTCCTAGAGCCATGAAAGGCCTTGGTGTTCCCTCAAGCCAGGCTAGGACAAGGCCTGGAGAGTTCCCAGCTCTATATTGTGGCCTTTGTGGCCTCCCTGCTCTTGGGGATGCTGCTCTTGTGCTGTTCCCCCAGGCCTGCTTGGAAGGGGGCATTAATGCAATTGCATCTGTGGGGCAGCACCATCTAACAACTTCTGAATTAGGTTGGTGAGAAGCTAGGGTGTTCTCTTTGTAAAAGAGGTATCTATTCTTCATTCCATCTTCTGAAACTGGCTGATCCTTACTCCATCAGGAAAGCATCTCCGGGACCCTTGAACCCCGTTAGCAGGCGTCAATTAATTTTACCTGCCTTAAAACGTACATATTTAGCACTGCGGTTTCGCTGTGAATGGGTTTATTTTTATAGTTACTTTAGAAAATGCCTTTCCCATTGTAAATATATTAGGTATATATATATTTATGAAAATAAAAGCTCTGCTTGGGAGACAAAGGCTCATTTATTCGTTTCTTCGGGCGCAGTTTTATTAGCAGCGCTAGGGGTATTTGAAGGTGTTTATTTAATCCAGCCATGCAGGAGTCTCCCGAGCCCGGGCTCTGCTCTAGTGCTGAATCAGTGCTCGGTCCAGCCTTGTGCTTTATGGGTTTGGGCACGGCGGTGCCAGCAGGAGCTTTGAGCTCGAGCCCGAGCAAACGCCGGGGCGCGTTGCTCCCCATGCCCGGCTCTGCGCGGGTGCAAGCTCCTCTTCCTGCCCTTCTTGCGATGCTGATCCCTCTTTGTGCGTTTGGCTCGCGCGCTGCTCCGCTCCGCTGCAGATGTGCCCGCAACCTGGACCGCGAGCGCTGCGGTGCCAGCGTGCGTTAGCAGCACATGGTGGAGCAATATTGTAGTGTGGCTTTCCCCCGTGACCCAAAGGAGGCTGTCGATTCCCTCCCTGCCGTGTTTGCGGGGGGATATGCGAAACGTATGGCGCGATGGGCGCTGCAGAGATCCCTCTGACACGCAGACACATTTAATCTGCTGCACGGGCGGGATGTGTCTCCTGTCAGATGGATCCTGTGTGGATTTTGGAGAGCCGGGAGCGCGCGAGGGACCTGTGTGCTCCGAGTCCTGCTTCTTTCTTGTGCCGCGGTGCTCTGTGCTCTGCCTGCGGAGCCACCCGGGCACGCGCCCACGGTGTAGCCATCCTAATGCCGCAAATCAAATCACGGGCTTCTCCTGATACACTTCCCAGGCTGCCCTTGAAAGATAGAGAAATGAAAAGAGAAAGTAAAATGCGGGTCCTGGGCGCGCCATTAGGCTCCAGATAGCTGCATTAAGGCAAGCAGAACGGTCTCCCAGCTGCAATTAGCGCCGCTAAGAACTCGGGGTTGTCTCTAAGCCCTGCGGAGGGGTGAGGAGGAGGAGGGGGCGGTTGTCCCCGCCGCGATAAGCGGCTCTCGGAGGGTCACCTGGGGCCTCTCCTGCAGAGACCTCTGCCGAGCGCCGGCCTTAGTGCCGTCCTCCCGCCCGGTGCGACCAGAGCCCTCGCGGCGCCTCCGCCGGCCTCGGGATGGGACGGGAAGGTGCAGGGTGGGAGGAAGCGGCCGTCGCCCCGCGGACGTGGCCGGCGTCGGACCTGCCCTTGGTGGGGACATCGCATGGTCGGTGCCACGGGCCATATTGCCTGAACGAGGGGACTTCAGCAATGCGTGCCGTTTACTGGAGATTTGTGCGATAATGGGGGAAATGGGCATAAAATGGAGAATTTATAATGCTGGCTTGGTCTTGTGAACCAGCGGTGCACCTCTCCTAAGAGTCCAAAGAGCAATTATTATGTGTGTTTGACTGGCGCTGTAACGTCGTTAGTTCCATCATCATTGACCAATTACTGCTTTATTATATTTTCTTTTTATTTTTATGGTCAGAGAGTGGCATTTTTCCCACAATCAGTCCTTGAGCACAAAGACAATAACAATTAAAAAAAATATTTAAAATCTGCGGTTTATCTGCGCAGAGGGACCCATCCGTCACAATAAAGATCAGGTTTGCATGCAGCTGTATTTCAGTCCCGTAGCCTCTCAGTGTTCCAGCATCAGAAGTTTTAATATTAATCAACGCTCAAAAAAATCCGCAGTTTGTGTTTCACAAACTTGCTCCAAACCCCCGAGTTCCCTGTGCCCTTCCCCGTGCCGGAGCATGGCGTGTTTGCAGAAATGTGCGTGCTAAGGCTGCGTACGACGCTGATTAGAGGCCAGATAAGGATGATTATTGTGGCCATTAGGGACGCACTTGGGCAGTGTGCAATATTAGCAGCCAGAGGAAACGGGGAAGCGTAACGCAGGGCGAAAAACGCTTATTTCTCCTGGCAGAGCGCGGACCCGCGAACGCGCGGGCGGCGTGTGACTAAGGCAGGATGGCCCCGCCCGTCCCTCGTCACTGCCATCAGCTGCAGCTAAAGGGTGCGAGATTCGGAGAGCTCCGGAGGTCGGCGAGGCCTCTGCTACAGGCACAGGGGTGATCGGGGGCCAAAAAGCTGCCTGAAACGTTTGCCACGGTCCCTTCTACGGGCACCGTTTATCCCACAGACCGACGCTGTTCATGGGGCTGAGGAACTCGCCTGGTGCCCGTGATTCCCGTTTTCTCCTTGGCTTCACGTCCGCTTCTCCTAACTTGGGAGTCTGACGAAACGCAGCCGTCCCGCTCACCCCGTCCCAGTGATTTTACCCACAAGGGGGGTTTCACTGAGGCGATCCCCCTTCTCCCTCCCCCCTCGCTTTATTTTCTTAAGAGACTTAATCAAAGGTAATTTGAGTTCCCATTTCTCTATCAATGGCTGTATTTAAAAGGGGCTTATCTGATTTCCATCACCAATTACGGGCTCCCATTTCTTGTTTATATCCATCTCCAATCTGACAAGGTCCCTGTTTGGTTTTGATAGGAAGTCGGGGCTTCATCCAGGGCGAAGGGGACTCTGAAGCGCGTTTGTTCGGGTGAAATAATATCTCGGGAATTACTTCTCTTTTACTGCACGAGGACAGGGCGGAATAGGGTGGTCCCTGCCACTTCTGTTGAAAAATAAATTCTGAAGCTCCGATCGTAAATATTGCCCCGCGCCAGCGCGGTGGGAGGGAAATTGCAGCGCTCAGGAATATTGCAGTTACGGAGGCTCCGGGTCAGGGGTTAATGTAACAGGAGTTGGTCTAGCCGGGGAGGTCGGGGCAGCTTGGCCTCCTAAGTACTGAGCTGTTTGATGCCTTTTAACTGTTCTGGGCAAGAAAAACATCCCTGCCCTTGTCTTTGGGACAACTATTGAGCCTCTTAGGGAACCGGCTGCTAGAAGTTGATGCCGCAGCCTCATGTGCAAAGTGAGGAGTCCCGGTGGCGTTAATGGTGGTGACACAGCAGCTTTAACCCGCTGCGGGGCTCCGCTGTGCTCGAGCTCTGAAATCGTTTTGTTGGGTGCTGTAAATGTGAAATTGCGCCTTTCCGCAAAGCGGTCCGCGCCCGAAGGAGGCTGGAACTTGGAGCGGCTCCCGAGGGGACGGAGGTGACACAAGGAGCCTGCCCGTCATGAGGGGACCTGCCGCCGCCGCGGGGGCTCTGCCACTGCCCTGCGAGAAGGTCCTGGTGTGTTTGGTCTGGTGGTTTGGCTCTTGGGTTCCTTCCTTGTGGTTCCCATGGGATGAGGGCTGTGAAACCCCAAGAGTCGTCAGGCCTATCTAACCCCAGGGTGGTTTGGGAGACGAGGGTGCCCACCCTGCGTCCTGGCCCCGCGAGGCTCCGTCTAGGGACTCAGTTGTCCCTTTGGGCTCGTCGAGTATTTCCTACTCAGAAAAACCAAGTGAAATACCCACAGTGTGTTTGTGTGTTTTCTGAATGAAATCGTTTCCTTGTTCGGGTGCAGAACCCTGAACTGAGCCAGGGCAGTGAAGGAAAATGTTCACCCCCCCAAACACTCGTGCTGTTGTAAGCACCAAAGCATTCCCGAGGCAAGTTCCTCTGCAAACGGGTGACGTGCGTGTTATGACACTCCGTTTATCCCCTTTTGGGGGCAATGTCATGCCTCTCTTTGGAGGCTCTCGGCTCGGAGCTATGTCTAATTGTTTTGACTGGTGTAAAACGTGGAAGAGCTGCCCTGGAAGGCCGGGCTGCCCGGGCCCTGATGCGAACGTTTGCAGCCCTCGCCGAAGCTCAGTACTAATCACAATAACCGACTGCAGACCTTTAATTCCTATCAGCACCTGCATCTCGTTAGGGACGAACAGGCCCTTCCAGTGGAGTTTTCCAGTGCTGTGTGTCCTGCTGATCGCATCTCCATGCGGAGACGGCGCTTCCCGGCGCAGCAGCCGCATCCTACGGACACGGACCGGCGTTATCCCGCATTTCCCTCACTCCTCCTGCAAGTTGCACATTGCAGCCCTTCCATTCTGCCTGCTCTCAAGTCGGTGCACTTGGATTGCCACATGCAAGGAACATGCTGCTAGTCCCTTATTTTTTCGCCGCAATGATATATGTCCTTCGGCTCCACGGTGAAGGGTCTGTACAACGCAGAGCCAGGTAATGGGACAGATATTGGCAGCGTCTCCTCGGTGCCAAGCCAATTAAACCATTAAACTCGATGCAGTGAGCTTGATTGCAATTTGCTTTCTGAGGTCCTCACCAAATATGTTCCTCGGAAGAAGGACATGAACAGAACGTGCCAAAGGGGCACGTTCTGCAGGAGAAGCTGGGGATCGCTGACATCCCTGCTCCTGCATGGACCATAATGCAGAAAAGATCTTTTTTTTCTTAGTGCAAGCATTAGAAAACAATTAAAAATCTTCACGATATGAAATTAAATACTTTCATCCCAGATACACCTTAAGACCAGCAAAAATTCTAGTGCTTGGCTGCTCTTGAGGTGATAGTTCAGGGCTTGAATCATTCTGTTTTAAAATACCCCAAGTTTGCAATGATAAATCTACGAAGCACTGAAAATCCTACTCAATCAACTCCGATTCTTGAAATGGCATCTGCCTTTGAGCTATAAAAATAACAGATGATTTTTTGATAGCTTATCAGTTAACAGACTGCTTAGTTAGGATAGCACATTTTTATGCTAATCTTGGGGCTGTGATGAGGGAGAGAAAGAAAATCTATAGTATTATGTCGTATCTGCTTTAAGTTCAGCCCGGCTTTTGGAGAGGATCTGCCCTCTTCTAGGAACTGCAGCCGCACGAGGCTTTCAACACTAATCTGCATGGAGGAGGAATTGATTTACAGGCAGGAGTTTGGGGGGAAATGACGTTCACTCCATCACGGGGGAAGGAGGAGGCACAGATCTGCATTCGGAAAACTGGCCCGAGCAGGTTGAGGGGAGCAAAGCAGCCCCTTCCCCCTTCTCGCACCCGGGCAGGCCAGGGGTTTTGTGCACGATGCTGGAGATGCAGAGAAGACTCGTGCCTCGGGTCGCCTCTTTGAAACGCAGCTATTTCTCTGCAGGATAGTTTCACTGAAGACCGTCCCTATCATCGACACAAAGCGCTACGAAACGTTCAATCAGCAAACCTCACAGGTGTCCCCTAATCAGGGTGGGCACTCACAAAGGAAACCCCCTTCCTGTGACTTTTCTGGATAATTCTGCCCTGAGACAAGCCAGAAAGCCTGAGGAGACCCGTCTCGATCCAGAGGTGCTACCAGGGATATGAGCACGTTAAGCGCTGGGAAGTGTGACGTGTAACACAGCCTGCAGTGCCCATGTGCAGAACGGAGCACGAGAGAGAGTCATAGAAATTCTCTGCTTAGAACTGCACGCAGCCACCGTGTTGGAGGGGATGGAAGTGAAGAGTTTCTTGCTCTTTATTTCCAGAAAGGGTTTCAAAATAGCTGTGATAAGTCTGTGTGGCAGAGGCAAGGCTCTCATTAAAATACACTACAGGAGTGTATGGTGCTTTATTTTTACATAGACTTCTAGAAATCCAACGCTGTAAATACATGGTTGTGCATGTGACGGCAGATAACAAGGCTGTGTGTGGGCTGATGGGAAGGAGAACTCGGGCAGAGCTTGGATGAAGCTGCAGGCAGCTCTGCTTGCTGGAGGGAACGGAGAAAAAGCCAATATCCAGGGCGGTGATAGCCCCGTGCGGCTTGTTAGCTCCTCGAGACGGGTCACAGGCACTCCCAGATCCCACTGGGATTTCCCACTGGCTCCAGTCCTGACATACGGCTCCCAGGACTCTTTTTCCTACTGAAACCCTTCCGTTGTCTGTGCCTTGGAGCTTGCTTGTGGCCGGCAGGTCCGTTTCCAAAAGGGGAAGCCTTGCACTGAAGAAGTGCTCCAGTCCTTCCCGCCTCCTTATGGGGAGGCATCTCGAGCCCTCCAGTAACCTCCCAACCTCTGTGCTCCGCGATACGGCACGCCGGAGCGGCTGTTCCTGGCCTTCCCAGGCTGAAGGAAAGGCCTGGGCTTAAGGCCCTCTATACAATAGACCTTGGAGGTATAGGAGACATCCCTGGAGTCACCAGTGATGGGGAAGGGAGGGAGGAAGGCCTCTCCTCACCTCCGCGGCAGTCTGTGCATCGGCACCCTAGAAAATCAGAAACTAGCTGCTTGGCATTCTTTTTTCTTAAGAGAAACTTAAGGGAATGACTTCCCCATCCACCTCTCTTTTTAATCCTTTCCTCCTGGCGGTGCAAGCGGCTCCTCAGCGCTGATAACCGTGTTACCGGAGTGGCGCTCCTCGGCGCCCCGCGGCGCCGGGCCGGCCCGCGGCCGCGGTGATGAGCCTCGCTCGACCCGAGGTGCCGATCGCGCCGCGGCGCCTC